>PVIU01004439.1:0-82569 GCA_004026605.1 Ondatra zibethicus | reverse complement strand
ATCTCACCTGTCCCAACCGCCCAGTTGGCCTCTCCTGTGGATGTCATTATTGGAATCCTGAGCAGTCCAAAACTAAGCTCCTGTGTTCCCTGTGTGAGTCGATTCACCCACACTGTCAATTTCGGTCAGTGACACCTTCTGGCCGTCTGCAATGATCTCTAGAGACCTGGGTGTTGGTTGTCCTGACCTACTAAAGTTCATTGGCAAACACCTATGACTGCCGTGAAAATATATGAAGTTGGACCAAGCATCACCATGTCTATGACTGCTGTTGTAGAGTCAGTTTGGGTTGTTGTGATAACCTCACTCTGATGTCTGTCTCCATATGTCTATGATGTTTCCAGCATAGACATCTTACAGCCTTCTATGCATCCAGGACAGTGCTGTTGAATATAAACCAGACTGTATCTCCCCCACTCAGAATCCTGCCGTGCATCCCCGCCGAAGCAGAATTCTTCCTACTATTTATAGCTATGACCCACACACACCAATGCCATGTGCCATTTTCCCGGTTCACTACACTCCATCCCTATCCAGTGATCCAGTCTCACCTGAAATGTTTCTTCCCACAGCCTGCAGAGGTCAGGAGGGTAAGGATACGCCTCACTCTCACTCCTGCAGGTCTCTCCAAAGCTATCGTCTTCACAGTCTCCTCTTAGTTCTGTCTTCTTGGTCATCACCCCACCAGGCCAAGCACCAAGAAACATGTGACCCACATTCTTTGTTCAAATACATCTCTATGTTTGCACACCACATTATCAATTCTGAGCTTTTTTTTTTCATGTCCATATGCTCACTGCCATGTTTCTAATATACAGAAAGAAATGTAGTAAGGTGTCTAGAAACCACTTGCTAAATAAATGAAGAATACTGATGATATTTTCTTCCGTGTTCACAGTCGCCTGTCAGTGAAGATTCCTTCTGGTGTCATTAGATCAGGCTATCTCCCAGCCTAGCAAAGGGAAGCCATTCCGAGTGCTATGGACAAGATGATCAGGATTTCAGATCATCAGCATTCGCCTTCATGGCCTCCTGGGAAGATCCGTGCAGCGGTTCAGTAGTCAAAATTGGGTCCAGACCTAAAACTGGTGACTGAGCACACCATGTCCTTGCTCTGGCTTGCTGCTGTTATTTAATTTAACACTGAGCACCAGGCCAAACTCTGCTTTCTGCCGATTTGAAACTAATCAGGTGTTGCACTGGACAGTCCTTCCTGCCTTCCAGGTTTCTCCTCCCACTAGACATTGTATCAGAGACCTTTAATGATGGCATTTAAGTGCACCCTTCTTTTTTCATTGATAGAAACAGCCAATGCCATTACACTAGGAGATGTAGAATGTCTTAGTCACTGTTCTATTGCTGGGAATAGACACCATGACCAAGGCAACCCTTGAGAGAGAGGATTTACTTAGTTTCAGAGGTTTTGTCCATTGTCGTCATGGCTTGGGGCATGGGGGCATGCAAGCAAGTACTGGAGCCATAGGACAAGAAAGAGAGAGACTGGGCCTGGCATGGGCTTTTGAAACCTCAGAGCCCACCCTCAGTGACACAGCTCTTTCAACAAGGCCACACCTCCTAATCCTTCTAATCCTATCAAAGAGTTCCACTCCCTGGTGGCTAAGCATTCAAATATAAGATAAACCTATGGGGGATACTCTTATTTAAACTACCACATAGGGAAAGAAAGAAATGGGAACTACCAAATGCCATTGACCTAACCCTATGTTTCCTAAGAAATGAGAGAGGGAAGAAGATCATCCACTCTAGGGGGAACCCACATAGAATTCCACTTCTGGAAGGGCACAGGGGCCTAGTACCATGTAATGAAGACAGGGCCTGCCTGTGCTGAGAGGCAGTTCATCAGGCTGTTGGAAGCTAGTACCAACCTAATCTTGACTTGATGTTTAAGTTTTTCTGCTTCTCCTAGAAGCCCAAAAGAAAACATCTGAGTTAGCCAGGTAGGTGGCCCCAGGCAGACCTCCACCTCCTCAGGAGTCACCTTTCTGCTTCACACAATGGCTACCATGGTTACATTGCTGCAGTGCCTCTGGGACTCAAAGGGTTTCATTTTCTTGACCTGCAAAGGGAAGTGAGTTCGAAATGAGCCCTAAGGAAGGGTGATATTGAGCTTCTGCTGGCCGTGTGACAATGTCCTTTCATGCTTCCCTAAAAGGACAAAGTCTGGGTGACCAGCAGTCTTTGCCCCGGAAAAAGAACACCCATTCAAAGCTGTGTCACAGCCTAGGTAAAATACTCCAGGAAAAAACACCCAGTTACTTGGTTCACAGAAACAAGCACATCACTATTAGTGGCCTGTCTTTTCTTAGACCGTACAATGTGTGAGTCAGATCACCTTATTTTTATGAGAGAATTTTTTAAACAAACTTTTTTCTAAATTCTTTCTTTCTCAATTGGTATATTTACTTTTTACCAAAAAAATGGAACCTTAAAATTGTTTTTGCTATAGTCAAAATACATTTGGAGAACGAGTAACCTCTAGCTAGCAAGATAAATAAAAGTGGCTGCCAGTATGCCAGCATTTGAAAGAAAAACAAAAGATTATCTTGCAAATTACACATTTAAAGTTGGAGATTATATGAAAATAGAAATGATCGGACCTCCATTTCTGAATTTGCATGTTACTTTTTGCATTTATAAAGTTTTTACCCTCTTATCACATACACATTTTTCCATAGATTTTTTTCAAAACAATATATTTAATGTCACAGTTTCCTTTGCATCAGGCACCTGGTGCTGTGTCCCTCAACCCCCACACCAGTCTATGGCAGTAAGTGTTCTTCAGATGTAATTACTATAAAATAATTAATCATTAATACTTTTAACATTTAACTAGACAGCAGGTTTGAGGGCTACCCATCCAAGAAAAAAAAGCAGGATTTCCTGTCCTCTTGACATTGTCAGAAGTAATAATAATATAATAATAACAATAACAATAAGTCACCAGAAGTTCCTCCTGACATCTTTAACTTAAAGTGTGCATCATTGTCAAGGATGAAGGAAGGTACTTGGCTAGAATGCTCCTTTTTATTAAAAGCCAGTAACTGAAGCTGGCAGTAAGAGGCAGTAGACAGGATCTCTGGGGACAGTCACACTCCCTTGTAGGAAAAAAGCATCTGGTGGTGTCCTGGGGCCTTCTATCTCTTGTCCCTCCTCTAATCTACACCCAGCTTTGTCAGGCCAGGTTATAGCCATGTTCTCTCGAATGAAAAATGTAATATGACTTTAGCTGGAAAGAAACAGGGTCTGTATGCTTCCAAAGGAGTAAGGAAACCTGGACAGCTATCACTCAGCTCGCCTGTTCTCCACGATGACGCCTGGTCTGCTGTGCAGGCTGGCACAGACACAGGACCAGTGCAGGTTTCCAAGCACAGCAGAACGCATGCATTGGTGGAAAACACAGTGGAAAGGGAGAAAGACAGGTACGAACTCTCACTCCTAAGTACATTTTGACCAACAAAGATGGAGAAAGATCTTAAGAAGAGAAGTTTGCACATAAAACTGCTGTGTTTAGGAAGGATGGGGTGGTGATCCAAACACCAGGCCATCATATCCCAATGAGGCAAGGAGTAACCTCTCTGGAAAAGTAGATGCTGTTGAATGAATTGGACATTGCACTCCTAATAGTCTTCACCTTGAACTCATTTAGCAGAGGAAATGGATATTTCATCAGACATAGATTTGACATTCCATCACATTATACCGTCAGCAGGACGAACCGTGTATTGGAAGCAGGCGCACAAGTGAACTAAGACAGAGCCGCCACTCGGAGGCCCTGGATATCTCATTTAAACAGATATGAACCGTGGGTGTCGGTGGCATGATCACCAGCTGCTGCCCACTTGGTGAATAAATTGCTTAGAAGGATCCCTTTGCTTTCCAGATGTGACCTAGATTCAGATTTCCAAAGGTGTGTGTGTGGGGGGGGGTCTCTATTGTGTTAAAATAAAAAATAGAAAAAACAATTGCTGCTAAAAAAAATGCATGGCAAATGAGCTTATCTCGCTTTTCCAGGTGTTTGTGCTAATATGTGATGGAATTATGGCTTCATTTATGAAAAATAATTGAGGAAAATGTTTCAGTGAATCAAATTTGGATAAAGGCTTAGGGATAGCTATTGTGCCGTTAGCAAGTTTTTAAGTGGAAGGAAGAACGGGAACTAAAAGAGATAATAAAAATATTTAAAAGTGCGTTTGAGAAGTCCTTTATAAAAGGGTCAGTCGTGGGTGTGCTGTGACGGAGTGAAGTGTTGAGCAAGGAGAACAATCACAATGCTTTCAGCACCTCGGAAAGCTGCTTAAAAAAGAAAGAAAAAGAAATCAAAGCCTGTCTGTCTGCTGGCTCTGATAAGTCGCATTATTCTGTTAAATGCAGGGGGAGAAATTTAAATGTAACGTCTTTATTCTGTCTTACCCACTTGCTCTCCTTTTCATCCCCAGGGGCCGTTACTCCAAAGCCAGTACCCGAACCTGAGAAACAAACAGACCACACGGTTAAAATTGCTGGAGTGATTGCGGGCATCTTGCTATTCGTTATCATATTTCTCGGAGTTGTGCTTGTCATGAAGAAGAGGTGAGCTTGTAGCTGGATGCCCAAAGTGGAGCTGTCCCTCCTTGTTTGGCCAGATCACTTTGTGTGTGTGAAGAGATCCAGTTACTGGGTAGGCAGGGGTGGCCTACCGTCACTGTGTGACCGCGATTGCGAACATGTTTAATCATGGAGCATTTGCAGTTAGGGGACAGAAATTTAGAGTAAATGCTTGGGGGGGTTGTGACTATGAAAAGTATATCATGCCACAATAAATACAAGAACTTTATTTCTTCCCGTGGGATAATATAAAAGCTCTATGAAATTGTTGTATCCCCTGACAAGAGTTTGGTCCTGACGACGGACAACTCTGTACTTGACGCTCCGAAGCGTGTGAGGAGAAAGACTTCCCTCCCATTACGATGAAAACTACGAGGGTGAATTTCTTGAGCCAGTGTCCTGTGTTGGCAGCATGCTAGAACAATTAATCAGTACAGTACCCCATGAGAAAATCAGCCCCAAAGTAAAAACAAACAAACAAAAAACAGGACTAAGTTATTAAAGCAAGCTTAGTGTTACAGTATGGTTCTGTGTGGCCACAGGATCATTCATTGAAGGGAGAGATGAGGAACTCTGGCTGCAGTAAGTGATTCTTTCCTTCTCTGGTTGGAAAACATTCAGTGTCGGCTTTTGTGTGAGCAAGTTTTTAAAAACCCTGGCTTAATAATAAAGTCTTCAATTTATATAAAATGACAAAAATATAGATGGTTGGAAGCAGTAGGATAAATGTGCCCAGAGGAAGTACATGAGGCTTGCTCCTTCACTCTGTAGTTAAAAGCAGTTGTAGCCATGGGATGGGAATGTGGTCATGGATGGAGGAGGTGAAGCAGGTGAACCTGTCAGAGTCAGATCATGAAGGTTATGCAGCCATGGGTGAGGCTGGACTGCATCATGAAGTCTAGCTGACGGTGGTATTTGCTAAGTTAGATGTGCAGGTGTGAGTGTAGCATGGAATAAAACTCTTGTAAGGAGACGGGTTGAGGGGATAGCAGGAGGTAAATTGCCAATAGCTAGCTGAAGGGAGAAGGAAGTCTAGAAGAAGCCTAGTTCTTCGTGCAGCAAGGTAGTGGAGATGACGCCGTTCACAGATTGTGGAGCAGAGAACTAGAAGACACTGAGAGCAGAAGGCAGATTTCGGCTCTGGACATGTGGAGTTAGGGTCCCGTTACATGGGTGTACTCCCAGGGTGTACATCCCTCGTGCACGGCTATGCCTTATAGACTAGAAATAATAATCCCAGCTCCGAAGCTCTTCAGTGTGAGCTTGTAGAGTTCAAAGAACATTCAAAATAAAGGCAATCCTTGTGTTAGAACAGTAAATAAGTGGGTTCATACCCAAACACATGAACCCAGCCAACTTTGTCGTCTTGCTTTTTCCATGTGTCCTTTGTCCCTTGTCATGTGCTGTCTGACCCTTCCTTTTCCTACCTCGTTTTTCTCTTCATTTTTAGTTCTTTTGTGTGTGTGCACGCGCGCGAGTGTGCGTGTTTTCTTTTGTGAAACAGGGTTTCAGTCTATAGTTGGCCTTGAACTCAAGATCTTGCATCCACACCTTGGGTCCTGGAATTGCAGGCATGAGCTACCATACCTACCATTATTTGTCTTTGTATATTTATTTCGCTCTCTTCTTCCACATTTCATACTGGTCTTTTATTTTATTTGTTATTTGTTTTTATATCTCTTTTTTTCTTGTTCTTCATCACTCATTTTATTTTCTGGATGATCTTTGTTTGATCCTCATTTCAGTATTTACATAGATATCTGTTTGGGGATATCAGTGATTTCTGTATTTTTAACATTTACCAAGGAAAATCTCAAGTAACAATAGGTTCTTCATGCCTAAATATTCAAACTGAAGATTTCCGAGGCTTATTTCAAATTCTTAGACTATATTGGATCTTTGTGTCATCCAGCACGCTCTCTGTGAGGAGCTGCTTGAAATGTGGTAATCCAGTTGCCCTCGTGACCTCAGCTAAATGCTAACTAATCCTCCAAGGGTCTTTTTTTCTGCTGGATTTGTTCATTTTTCTACCTAGGTCTCTCAGGTAGTCACTGGGTTGATGCTATAAATTATGCATTTGAAGAGATTGCCTCTGGTAACATATGGCCTTGATACAACTTTACACTAAAGACCCATAAGTCATGTCAGATTTTACATGATTATTTACTACACAGTAATCTTAACAGGGCTGTCTGCACAGCATGCGTTGCTGTATTTGCCTTCTCTGAAACAGAGACTGTGGTCTCTGCAAGACAAATGAGCCAACACACTCTGCCTAGAAATGCAACCCTTTAAAATTTAGGCTTGTGCTACATGTGATAGAAATCCTTAAAACTTGGAATTGTTCGGGGTTTTTCACCAAAATTCAAGTTTAAATTTTCCAAGCACCATTTCTAGACAGAAGAACTAAAGCATTGCATGAATCATGCATTGGCTGCTGCGTGTCGCTGGTGCGTAACGAGCGTGTTCCATTATTTAAGCTACCCAGTAGGTCTTCCAGATATCCTCGTTGTTCGGTCACTTTAAGCCCTGTGATGTTGGTTGCTGAGCAGTGATCTTTCAGCTACATTTCTCACCGTCCCACAGAAAACCTTCAGTAAATGAGGAAAGAGAACGAGAGAGAGAGAAGGGAAAAGGATGGCCTCAGGTGTGGATCTCTCCACAGAACTGGCTACTTTTTTTCTAGGTCGAAGTTAGTGTTATCAAACTTTGTAGAGTTTTCTGTTTGTGCTACTACCCCAGCCTCCCTCTTTTATTTATTTATTACTATCTACATATTTATCTACCTATCATCCATCTATCCATCATCTGTCTGCCTGTCATCTACTTACCCACTGTCTTAGCTAAGGTTTCTGTCGCTGTGAAGAGACACCATGACCACAGCAACTCTTATAAAGGAGAACATTTAATTGAGGCGGTGGCTTATAGTTTCAGAGGTTTAATCCTATATCATCATGGTGGGGGAGCAAGGCAGCTGGGAGTATGGCGGTGTGCAGGCAGA
Source organism: Ondatra zibethicus (assembly GCA_004026605.1). Taxonomy (NCBI): domain Eukaryota; kingdom Metazoa; phylum Chordata; class Mammalia; order Rodentia; family Cricetidae; genus Ondatra; species Ondatra zibethicus. Next base: position 74,963 of record PVIU01004439.1, on the reverse strand, counting down.
CATGTTGCTAGAGAAGGAGCTAAGAGTCTATATCTTGATCCAGAGGCAACAGGAAATAAACTGACTCACTGGGTGTTACTTGAGCAAATACGAGACCTCAAAGCCCACCTCCACAGTGACACACTTCCTCCAACAAACCCACACCTAATACTGCCACTCCCTTCAGGGACCATTTTCTTTCAAACCGCACCTGCCTACTTATGTCCCTATTTGGGAGGGCGCATTCATAGCCACAGCATAAGAGAAAGTAGGAGGTTGAAAATAATTTATCAATATTTCGGGAAGTGCCACTGGAAATGTGTACTGTGGAGGATGAGCTCATTGTCTGGGATGGTCAACACTCCAAGCTAGCCAGCCTGGAGCTGGCATGGGCACCTGTCTTAGCTTCCTCTAAGGAGTCATTGTCAGTTACTAACTTAGTGAACATCATTTTACCTTCTGAAAGGAAAGTTCTAGGAAACAATATTTGCTGAAGAACACAAAGCCTATCAATTCATGGTACGTTTAGGATATAGGTGATAGGGACCAAAAGCAGGCATGGCCATGAGGGGTGCATTCCAGTGCCCTGTGACCCTCACAAATCTGTTAGGCTTTGCCTAGACTAATGATATGAAAGCTTTGCTGAAAAAAAAAAACTTTGGTAAGACCATAAGGTTTATTCTTTATCTGTGGGCAACTCGGTGTCTTCTGTCCCTGTCCTAAATGGCATCCTCTGACAGCGCAGAGATTGGGGCAACAAATGCTGAAGAAGGCTGTAAGGTGACCATCTAGGAAACCAAAGCTTTATGCAGAGCTTGGTCGCAGCACACCCTCATAATTAATGCACAGTAATGCAAATAGGAGGGTTTTTTTTGCCATATTCTACCCACATCTGATTTAGTGCATTTGTGTAAATAAAAATACCTGCGTCTTCAACATTTTCCATAAGGAATAATTTATCTCAATAACAGTTTGACAGGATTTAGTGTATCGCTGCTGTCGATTTTACTATGATTAATTATATTTGCTGTTGTTTCTAAAATTGCTGTAGATCTTACATAAGTTTGAGAGCATTTGTATTAATTATAATTACGTTCCTGTCTAAGCCACCGTGGTACATAGCAATCTCAGCAGTTGTGACTGTTGAAAAATAAAGAGGTATGAATTATTATGTAAGATAGCAAGCAGGAGTTATTCTTTACAGAAGCACCTGTTAGTGATACACATAACTATATTGATACTGAAATACATACTCCTGTCAGATGTCTATGGTGCATTTTACAAACGAAGCAGGTTATTAAACATTTATTGCCCATTCTATTGTGTGGAAGCAATACTAGTACTACCTAGAAGAAATTTTCCATAAAAATGGGAAATATTTCTGAAGACATCATGAAACAAAAAAAGATAAGAGAGAAAATTTGATGAAAACCCTGTTTCAAAGAGACGCGTGATATGTGTGGTTGGAGGCAAGCTGATGTTGACTCTCGTGTTCCCCTGCTTTGCCATTTTACACCCCTGACTGTATCCCAGTGTGACCCTGTGTGTGGAAAATACCTTAAGTGTGATGATTAATTCAAATCCCAGTTTCAAAAATCACAAATTATGGAAGTGCACAGAGAAGTATGTACGTCAGTTCCTTCTCTCCATGGCGTATAAAACATGTACATTTAGCATGTACTCGTCTAAATAAAGACCAGATACAGAGACTATTGTACTACAGCTTGTGAGTCAGTGTGCTTGACCCAGGAGAGAAGTGCACAGGACTGTGTTTAGCCTAATCTGTTGGTTAAGGCCTGTCCCCCAGGTTTCCTGGAGACACAAAAGAAAGCCGTTCTTTACCATCTAGACTTCATTATGCAAAGCCCCTGCGTACTCGGTGGGAGGGCTGGGTGATGCCGTGCCGCCTCTGCCAGGTGGGGAAGATGTCTGCAGTGTGCACTTGCAGTGAGGCCCAAGGCCGCCTTCGGTCCTCCTCCGATTGGCACAGTCCCTGGAGGTTGCTCCAGTCTTCTGTCCTGTATTAGTGCTGGGCCTTCATGCCACCCCGAGGCCAGGCACCTCCGGGAACAATCGTCCTCCTGATTCCTGGTGGTATGGCAGGGCACTTGCTGCTCAGCTTGCCTTTATTCATCCATTCGCACAGCTTATGTATGAAAACACACTTCTGTGCATCTGACCTCTGAAACCCCATCCAGCCGAGGATGTTCAGAGAAACCGTGACCATTCTTCACAGCGGCTGTGTCCTGGTCCACTGATTCTTGAGTCCTCCCACTCTCTTTATGTTGTCTAGAGAACATGTGACTATTGGGGCTGACATGACCTCACCTCCTATTAGTACAGGAGAGCTTGCCAAGGCTGTGGGAACAGGACATTTATTTAGCATGATTGTTGAAATGTGGGTCTCAGAGAGTCCCAGAGCCCAAATTTCATAAAACCACTTCATTTCTTTCCCATTTTATTTTAGATTGATAAGTAAAAATAGCCATGAACAATATTCAAAATAGAAGAAAACTGCATATACTAAAAAAAAAAAAAATAGGCCAGTTTTCAGTTTGACTTAAAGGTGGATCCATGATCGTTATGACAAGAAATTCTAGCATAAATCTGAATTTCTTTTTAAAGCAATGGTGTTATAAATGGAATCTTCTATTTATGTTCGCCCATGGTATGAAGTTTCAAAAGGGTGAGGAAGACCCGTTGTTTTCCTGGAGAACCCTTTGTTGTTCTGCTGATGTCAGCAGTGCAAGACAAAAGACTGTGCCTGCTGGCCCCTGTTATTCTCCTACACCCCTAGCTGTGCTAACGCTGCTCTGCGGGCACTAGCACGGAGCTCTTTCTAGAGGTCTTATTGCAACAACTGAAACTGGGCTCATTATTGAGTTCTAAATATACTTTTAGTTTGTAAAAGCAAAGCAAGGATAAACATGGCAAAGATGCCTGAGGTCGTACTTCCTAAGAATGGCCCATTTTCTCTCTCCGGGGCCTCACGAGTTTCCAACATAAATTAGGTTCTCTGCCATTGGCCACAGCACCTGCCTGAATGCCCACTTCCAGTTTGGACACCTGGAACTTGCGCTTTCCTCTGTCCTGTCCTCACATCCACACTGGTGTACGCTCTCCTCAAGGCCACACTCTGAATGATGTTGGAGTTCTCTGTTCCCTGAGGTGGTAGCATGGGGCTTTGAGACCATCTCTGGTAGCCCCCTCCCTTCTGCCATAGTGTTTCGTCTAGGAAAAGTGTGCAGCATACCTCCTCGTTAAAGGCAACGAAATGCTTCTTCAACCCAAGCCTGCAGAGTAGAGTGGTTGCCGGTGTATAGAGGACTCTAGCTTCCATCACTAGCACCACAGACAAACATACAGTGCAAGCCTTTGAATTGTTTTGGCATTTAAAAACATAAAAAAATGCCATGCTTGTTTCAGCAGCACATAGACCAAAAACATGGGGAATATAAGTTTCATGGTATCACATTTGGTTACCTTTCCCGTCATATACATATTCTAATGGATAGAGTCCCTTCTTGGAAGGTAGGGCTATTTTAAAACTTGACTATATTTCTTGGCATTCTTAATTTAAAATATGGAAGCAGTTGAATAGATAGATGCTTAATTTAATATATGGTTTAATCAAAAAGTAAATTGACTAGTCAGTAATAAATAAACTATCATTTATTTGTTGTTTGCCTTGCACATATTTTAACTGATATGCAGTAAGGATTCCTGTTTATAGGGCACAGTACACGGTTCACTACGTGTGTAGGATGTGCAAGTGATCAAGTCAGGGTAGCTGACATCACTGTCACCTCAGATCTGTGTCCTTTCTCTCGGGAGCATTTGGAGTTCTCTTTCCATGCAGTTAACCACCGTCCACAAGAGTTTCTTCCCCTGCTACAGGACATTGGATGTCCCTCCCACCTCTGCACCTCTGCCTCATGTCCTCCTTCCTCCAACCTTTGCTTCGGCTCTAGGAACAGCTATGTGACTTTTAACTTTGAAACACACTTTTAAAATAGCAAATTGCTTTGCTTTTTGTTCACAAGTTACGTGAATTTAGATTTCAAATGAATAAACAAATGTGAGAATGAAATTTTCTTTATACTGTCAGCATGGATCTTAAAATATTAGCTTTCAAGTCATCTATTCAGCGTTTTTACAATGAGAAAATCTAGGGTTCTGTCTGTGGTAGCAATCACTCTGGGATTCATTGAGGTTTCTCACCCTCTGGACAGCCTTGCTACCACATTTTTCTTATAGGTTCCTGTTCCTTAGACAGTGTTTGATAATTAATTTGTGTCAAACATTGGCTCATTGACCCTGTAGTCAAAAGAAAAGTTAATAAAAACAAGTTTAGGAAGAAGACATTTACTGATATGCTTAGTAGCAAAATATCCTATATCTGTGACCTTGTGATCTACACCTGTGACCTTTTGATCTGCAGAGTACTTTACTGCTTTGGGGGCTGACACAGATACGTGGAACCCTCATGGCATAGCCAGTGTGCCACTATCACTGCTTTGGACTGACACAGATACGTGGAACCCTCGTGGCATAGCCAGTGTGCCACTATCACTGCTTTGGACTGACACAGATACGTGGAACCCTCGTGGCATAGCCAGTGTGCCACTATCACAGCATTGCCATCCTCCCTCTGCCAGCCCCAGCTCCTTCTAACTGCTCACTGTGCCACACAGACTGCCCCTACTACCAGGCCAGGCCACTCCACCTCAGTTCCTTGTCTGGCAACTGCTCACATGCCTTAGCTGAATACATTTTGTCTAGGAGCGAATTAATTCTCTAGCCTCATAATGGTTTTGCAGGTGCTTAGGCTCCAGGAACCTATGCAGTTGAATTCCCAAATGATTCTAATCCTCATCCCTAAGCATTGCCCTAAGATCAAATTTGTTGTCTATTTTTTAAGTTGGAATTCTATAGAGTCCTAACATGATTCATGAAACTTCACCAACCCCTCTGCCCCCCCCCCCCGCCCCTTGCCCCTGCGTAGGCAGAGCTTCTTGGAGGTCTCGTCAAGGAACCATACACCTGTCAATCAATCCTCAGCTGGCCAGTTATGAGACCAGGCTGTGCCGTTCCCTCAGTACTCTACAGTGTCCTTTGCTTTATAAAACCATGTTGCCCAAGTTGTTAGAGACACTCCTCCAGCGACGTTAGCCTAGGGTGGGCAACCATGTTCCAAAAGAACACAGTATGAATAGCTAGTTCCTATCACAAGCACCCCCCCTCTCTCATGGTCAACTGTCGCCGAAAGAACAGTGCCCAAACTGAAGTCACAAGTATCTAAGTAAAAGGACAATTCATGATGTAGAGGGAGAGACACTGAGCGGGGAGAGCACTTGATGAATGAGGACCATTAAGGAGTTCACTGTTTCAAAGGTCAGAATTATAGATCTGATTATGTGCACAGCAACACTGCTCATTGATTTTTCGGGCCCTATTCAGAACATGAGACACAGAGGACATTGCTCATAGTTTTTTAAATACCATGTGTCCTGTGATTTATAAAATTTTGAATTCTCAAAAATATCTTTAATTACCATGCTGACCACCGCATTAGCTTCAGCCTTTTTAGTTCAGTAGAGGGCACTCAGTAATCATTTCTCTTTCAGACGCTGTGCTTCTAATTTGGGTGATAATATGTGAAGAACTCTCAACAATTTAACAGGCGCTCTGAACAAATAACAAATCAAATTAAGCTAAGGTAAATGAAATAGCCCCGATGAAAGAGCCATAAATTAAGAGACAAACTAAGCCCAATGAAGAAAAAATTAAAATAGATTTTTGGATTCTGAAATGTTTATCACCGTGGCTTGAGGACTCCATTGGATGAGGCTGTTAGCCAAGAAGTCTCTTACCTAGTTAATTTTTGTGCCTTGGCCAGCGTAGTCTGTTAAATTTGTTTCTCTTTCAAATTCCTTTTCTGAGATGGGCATTCGGTGCTTAAGGTGCTGTACGGGGGCCCTGCAGTGCGCCCTGCTGTTCTTAATTATAAAAGGGAGTATTTCTAGGTTATGTCCCGAAGAGTTGAAGGGTCTTACAGGCTAATTTACATAGCCATGGTCACAGCACAATCACTCACAGAAGCTAGAAGCTGTCAGCCACCCAAGCACTCTCTGGTAAACGAGCAGAGCAGTGTAGTGGAACAGCATTCAGCCTTAGAAAGGAAGCCTTGCTCACCGTAGCTACAGCATATACGAGTCACTAGGCTGGGAAAGCACAAGTTGCTGAGTGGTAAATGCTGCGAGGTGTCACTCACATGAGGCATCTAGAGTAGTCGCTTCCATAGAATTGCCAAGGACTGAGGAAGAGGTAAAAGCTTAGTGTCTAATGGGGACAGAGTTTCAGTTTAGGGTGATGGCAATTTCCAAAGGTAGATAGTGGCGGTGGTTGTGTGGTTATGTAAGTTACTCAGTGCCACTGGACTACATGTTTTAAAATGGTATATACATTTTCACAAGGAAAAACGTCTTGATTATTGCTAGGAAATATTTAGAACAGTTTGAGTGTCTCATCACCACCATCATAACCAATCTCAGAGTACTAGGTGACTCTGTTGTCACTGGACAAAGGGTTTATCATCCGGTTGGACAGTTAGACCTGGCCTGGTCTGGCTAAGAAATTCATGTTGTTCAGATGACAAGAGGAGAATATTTGTGTAATTGGTACTATTCCTTAGGCCATGGAAGTACCTGAAGCCTTGTTACAAACATTCTACCTTTAGTCTTCTGGCATCTTTACCAACTGTAAACCAAACTGTAAGCAAACCACATTGCCCTCAGAAAGCACCTTCTGCATTGACAACAGCGTATCTTCAAGCTAGATAAAATGGCCATTGAGATAGAACCAGCCAGCACACATAGACTCTGGCTATCAGTGATGGCCAGTGAGATGGATCCAGCCAGCACACATATGGTTATCAGTGATGGCCAGTGAGATGGATCCAGCCAGCACACATATGGTTATCAGTGATGGCCAGTGAGATGGATCCAGCCAGCACACATAGGCTATGGTCATCAGTTATGGCCATTGTGATGGTACTAGCCAGCACACGTAAGGGACTGTCTCTGTCCCTGCTCTTGAAGTGGCTTGATGGACTCAAACTTACTTGATTTACTTCGTTAGTGATCATAGTCTGCCCATATTCTTGCACACATGACCGTTCTCCCTCTCATTTATTGAACCCAGGGCCTTATACATGCCTGGTGTTTCTTCTATCACTAAGCCACAATGTCTCCAGCCCAGGAGGCCTGCTCTCATTTTCCCTATCTGCCTCCTGAAAGGCCCCCTTTTCTGAGATTGTAGGCATCCTAAAGACAATACCCATTGATGAAATTTCTCCAGTCTGTCCTATCTGGGGTTACACCATGGTGACATATATCACATGGGATACCTTTAAGAAACTTTTTTTTTTGAGACAGGGTTCCTGTCTGGCTGTCCTGGAACTTGCTTTGTAGACCAGGCTGGCCTAATGGAGATCCACCTGCCTCTGGCTCCTGAATGCTGGGATTGCAAGCATGCACCACCACTGCCAGTAACACCTTTAAGAGACTTCTTACAGAACCCATCATTCTTCCAAATAAGTTTATTGATCAGAAGAGATGACAATAATCTAAATTAGTGACACATTTGAAAAATGAGTATATTATTCTGTCTTTTCATATGTATGATTGATTATTTATATAATGTCAGTCAAGATGGTAACTGATGTCTGCTAAATGAGGCATATGACTCACTAGGCACTGAGAACACATTGATGAGTATTTTCCCAATTGGGTCTTATATTCATTCACTGACTGTATATTGCTACCTTGTTTTAACTCCAGCAAACCAAGAGAAGTGAATTATTTAAAATCACATGGATAGCAAGCAACAAAACCAAAAGAGAGTGCTGGATGCCATCTTCAGAGCTATCACTCTAAACCATTAGGGTTCTTCAGTTGAAACTCAAAACAAATGAATGAACTAGTGAACTGAGGGTTGGGAGGATTCCACCAGAAACTCTGATCTGCACCATGAGCAGTATGCCTGTATTTCTCACCCCATGCATTAGGAGAAGAATGCAATTATACAGCAGACCCAGATGGACACCCTAAAAGCCGACCTTGTGTAAATCAGAACTCACCCAGGAGTCAGACCTTAGGGGCCTTCAGAAGTCTTTGACATATTGAAGGTCTGAGTAGGCTTGAAATAGACCACAGTTGAGTGGAAATAAGAACCCAGCTGCAGATGGGGTCCCCAGTTTCTTCCTTAAATGCATAGTTTTTCAACTCAGTGTGTTTCACATCACAAAATCCTGTTTGACCAAGCAGCCTGTCTTACTTACATGGCAAGTAGTGAATCTTTTAAAAGCATAAAGGCCTCCTGTTTCCTACTTCCTGTTTTCTGCCTCCTGCTTCCTGCTTCCTAGCAGTACATCAAATTTGGAAAGAGCCCATAATGATACTTGCCTGTTCTTTTTGTGGGTCACTGTGAATCCCAAAGAGACAGAACTCTATGTGCTGTGCCCCCATGACCCAGCTCTGCTTCTCTCATTCCTTGCATGCAAACTTGTTCACTCTGAGACAGAAAGGCTCGGCTCTCTGTGAGAGGGAGCTGCCAGGCCCTGCCACTGTCACCACAGGCACCTCTACAGACCTGTGACAATGAGCCTCATGCTTGTGAGGATGGCACAATGGCCCAGAAGTGGGAGCTCGCCTGTCACAAGCAAAAAGAAGTTATGCAAATTGAGAGAACATCGGCAAGACAATCACAGGCTCTTGAGGTGGGGTTGGAGCCCCAACTTCAGACAGAGTCAGGATATGGCTCTGATTTCTGAAAATCTGGGCAAAACGAGCGTAGTCATTGCTATCTTTCCCCTAATGACACACTAGGGCAACAGGCACTGGTAGGTATCACTTTCTAGTCACGTAGGGAAAAAGCCTGCCATAGCCTTTAGTGACTTATACCTTGCCATTTTGGATATTAGGGCTTCACACAGATTTTCATGACAGCTGTCTGTCCCTTCTTTTTCATTCCCAGTCACAAGTATTTTGCCCATGGATTATCTTCCTTTGCGCAAGAAATAGTTTCTACTTCCCAAGCCTGGATGACACAGAGTGCATTTCCAGCACTCAGATAAAAATATTTAGTGTCGTTCACATGCTTTCTGTCATATATTTCAACTGTACTTTATACTATTAGTATCAGTTTGACAGACGTATCCTGAAAGCTACTAAATATTTTGAAACACTTTTGACAAGAACATATTTTCACTCTTGATGACAGCTAATTTCACATTTATGCCAAACCATTTGGTTCTCTTATTAAAACTTGGATCTGAAGACTTCTTGCTAGGCAATCCCAAATACCAGGAAACCATAGTAAGGTCTTTATGACAGCCTTGGAATTCTTACAAAAAACACATTGAAATTTCATTATAAATATGGAAAATTAAACTAGGAAAGTCAGTTCATGGTCTATGTTCAATGCCTACACTACTCTGGCTTTTAATAATTTTCCTCTGTAACAAATTTACTAAATTTGATCATTTGTAAACTTTATCTTCATTAGTGAAAGAAATAAGTCAGTTCCATATTTATTTTTCTTAAAATGACTATTTTCCAAGTTTTCCTTTCTAACCAGAGTCAAGACTCATTTATGTTATTGGAGAAGAGAAAATGTCCAGATATTACAGTAGATGATCATAGATAATATGTTTGAAATTTTTGAATTTGACGAAACAAAGCTAATGTATGGGCCACTGAGTCCTGTTTTTCTAAATTTTATGGAGCATGGTTTGGCCACTGCAGGAGGCTTTTACCATTGTGCACCATGACCCCACAGACTGCCACCAAGATACAGTTTATAAAAGCAGCATTCACTCACCCCAAATTGCGATTCACTATAATACCACACATGTTAAATTGCGATTCACTATAATACCACACATGTTAAATTGCAATTCACTATAATACCACACATGTTAAATTGCGATTCACTATCATACCACACATGTTAAATTGCGATTCACTATCATACCACACATGTTAAATTGCGATTCACTATCATACCACACATGTTAAATTGCGATTCACTATCATACCACACATGTTAAATTGCGATTCACTATCATAACACACATGTTAAGCTCCGCCTCGTCTCAGAAAAAGTAAAATAAAATATATTGCCTTCCTGTGTGAGTTTGGAATTTCATTTCTCTATAAATAGCATGTCAACCCTCTAAGAGATAGTTTCTTGAGGTAAAGAAATACCATGAGTATATGGAACATAATGAAGACTGAAAATGGCAAACGCCACCAGTTTGTCATAAGGAGAAGCAGGACTCATTGGAGGAAAGAAGCCACCTAGTCCCTCCTGCCATGTTCTACTCATTTTCCTTCCCTTTCTCTTAGAAAGGGAATTGATTAAGCCTTTATACAGCGTGCCGCGGGTAGATGTTAGCAAATGACTAGCCCAACACAATCTCTTAAAAAATATAGCCATTTGGGAATAAAATTATAGATGACTATCTATTAACCTGTATTTCTTAATTATATATTACATTTTTAAATGAGCTGCACAAACACAATACCTTAATCAAGAGCAGAAATATACATGTAACAAAATTGACCTTAAATTTGTATTAACAGACCAAAATTTATACCAATGTAAAGTACTCATCTCTATAGCATATCCCCCTTTTAATGAAAATAGATATTTATAAACAATACTTGGGAATTTGGGCATAGTTCTCTTCAAACTGCTTCTTGCTTTTGGTTGGGCAAAGTATTTGGGGGTTCACAGAGACCTTTTGGGGGGTCTTGATCCACTTTGAGAGCCATTCTGTAGGCAGAAGATGCTTGTTTGTTTTTCGGCCACCCAGACCCAAAATAATTACACAAAAACTAAATTAATTATAGCACTGCTTGGCCAATCACTTAGGTCTATAGTTAGCTAGCTCTTATATCTTAAATTAACCCATTTCTCTTATTTTATATTTTACCATGAGTCTCATGGTTTACTGGTGGAGCAAGCAGTTGGCATCTTTCTTCTTTAGCTACATGGCATTGTAACATGAGGGCCGGCTTGTTGGGGTTTATGTCCTGCCCAGTTCCCACAGCCGGTAAGCCCCCAAAGAAAATCACACAGAGTCTACATTAGGTTATAAACTGATTGGCCCATTAGCTCAGGCTTCATATTAGCTCTTATAACATATATTAACCCATTATCCTTATCTATGTTAGCCACATGGCTCAGTACTTTTTCAGCGGGGCAGGTCACATCCTGCTTCTTCCCTAGTCTGGGCAGGATTGGGAGAGAGCTTCCTTCTTCCCAGAATATTCCTTTTCTCATTGCCCCACCTCTGCTTCCTGTCTGGTTTTCCCGCCTATACTTCCTGCTTGGCTACTGGCCAATCAGCATTTCTTTAAAATGTAATTGACAGAATACAGACAATTCTCCCGCACCATGGCGTATCCCTGGCTCTGCCTTCTTTTCTCCCAGCATTTCCTTTAATTTTCTTGCCTAGCTCTATTCTGCCCTGCCATCGGTCAAAGCACCTTCTTTATTAACCAATGATAATAAAACATATTTACAGCATACAGAGGGGTATCCCACATCGAGGAATTTAAACCACCAGAGTATATTTCAGACACCTTGTCTAAGTACATTCTTTATAAAGTGGCCTCCACGTGACTTCAGAGAGTGGTGACTTAGATGAAGTTTATTGATGAAGAAGAAAAAGACGAGAGTATGTACCATTACAATTCCATAGAGTAAAGACTTTCCCTGAAGACAGGAACTTAACATGTTATGTGTGCATATGTGAATTTTATTTAGTCTTCAGAAATTGCTTACATTGATTCTAAGGAGACTACTTTTTGTGCCAAACATATATGTTCATATGGGCCAAATGGATACTAATCCCCTGAAATATGGTAGTGATAGATTTGTTTCTGTTGGTCCCTTTATTTTCTGTACTTCTTTTAGACAGCAGGATGGAGCTTATAAGTGTTTACTTTATCTCTCTTCCCTATGGACTGCATTGGATGCTTGTGATTGCCCCATATAAACCGTGCATGATATTTCAAGAGCTAGAAAGATGCCATCTCTTCTTAATCCCTCATTTCATAGGGAGAAAAAAATCTAAGCCCAGCTAAGTTAAATGCCTCATCAGGAGAGGGACACAGCCACAGCTGTGACTCCTAATTTACACTTTCTGCATAAATCCCTTCCATGTGACTTTCCTGATGACAGCGAACTGAGTGATGTCAGCTATACTGATTTCATGGCACAGCAATGGCAATCCATGGACCACACAATTGACTGGAAACCATCTCATACTTCAAGTGCATTTAGGCAAACTCCCATAAGCTAGAAGTCTTCATATGGGACAGGCCCCAGATGCCTGGAGGAAGTCTACGGCCTAGAAAATGTCCTAGAATGATTGATTGCTCTGTCAGCCAAACAGGTAGTCGTTTAGAGTCTTGCCTCCCTCTAACTACCAAGCAATCAATGTATAAATGAGCTGAACATTTGTTGTTATTAAACCTTCATTTTCCTATTCTCTGTGCAACACATACTTTAATGCTGTATTCACCCAAGGGGGGAAATCCCCCTTGGATTACCTAAAGGCAGTTTTAGGCCTGTAGTTAATCTCTTTGGGTTTGTTTTAGTTAAGGTTTCTATTGCTGATAAAACAGCCTGATCAAAAGCAACTTGGGGAGGAAAGGGTTTTTTTCACCCTATAGCTTATGTATCTCTGAAGGAAGTCAAGCCCGTAACTCAAGGCAGAAACCTGGAAGCAGGAACAGGGGCCCTGGTAGAGGTCTGCTTGCTGGCTTATTTTCCCTGCTTCCTAATACACTGCAGAACCACTTGCCCAACCGTTGCCCAGAGTGAGCTGGCTCCTCCCACATCAATCCCAAGTCAAAACAATACCCCACAGTCCTACCTACAGGCCAACTGCATCGAAGCATTTACTCAGTTAAAGTTGTCTCTTCTGCCGGGCATAGTGGTAAATGCTTTAATCCCAGCAGTTGGAAAGCAGAAGGGAGATCTCTGTGACCTCAAGGCCAGCCTGGTCTTCATGGTGAGTTTCAGGACAGCCAGAGATACACAGTGAGTCCCTGTCTCAGTGCCCCCCCCCAACATAAACAAAACCTCTCTCTTCCCAGATATGTCTAAGTCTATGTCACGTTGACAAAACTCAGCAGCCAGTTGAGGGATCCTTATGACGGTATAAATATGCGTCTCTACCTTTCTAATAAGTTTAAGCTGTGGTCAGGGGCAGGAGAAGGACCTCACTAAAGTTGCCCGGGGGGAAAAAAAAAGCAGGCAGTTTAATTGCACCAAGCCCTTATGCTGTCGTTGTCACTGAGTGAAAGGCGTGAAAGTCTAGGCAATCACTGCCACCAAAGGCGCCAGGCAGCCACAACTTGTCAGGTGACGACTACATTTGATGGTGGGCTCGAATGATGCCCCAATGGTCAGAACGGCTCCACCGTGAAGCTGCACATCCAGGCTGCCTTCTGCTGCCTGACTCGCAGATGCCCTACAGCAAAAATAAATTAGTTCTAAATTTTCCATTAGGCACAGACTTCAGTGTGGCTTTCTTGTGAACGTTCTGTCATTTGCTGAGGGACAAGAAAGAATGCAAAAGCCTGGACTACAGGCATGGATCCACCCAAAACTAATCGCTGTGAGAAGATTCTAGATTCATCCTGTGGGTAATTAAGACACCACACAGAGATCTTTCACTCTGGACCTAGCTAACCTTCTTAGCTAAGGAGTTCTTGTTTTTTTTCCTTTCTTCAGTTACAGTGTTTACCGTCTGGGGGAGGTTTATAAAGGTTATGTTGCACGCATCTAGAATGTGCAGAAACTCCCGGCTGTAAATGTCTCCCCAGTAAATGGCCTGTGCTGTGTGCTCCACCGCAGCCTTCGAGGTAATTTATGTTGCTCAGGGTCTGTAGTTTTCTAATAGATTGAACTGTTAGGTTTCAGCAGGATTTAATGAAATATTGAACCAGATGCCACCATTCTGCCACAGATGTGGAACTGTGAAGAATGGGGAAATGTTGCTTGGTAAACAGCCTGACCCTTTGCGAGTGAAGGAGATGTTGGGGTCTTAGCAGAAGAGTGTCAGAGCTGGGGGAGAAAGTATGGCAAACCCACTACTTTGCCCTGGTCCTGCGTGAGATCAGGGTAGGCAGAGCCCTGGCTCTCAGTTACACAGAATTGTCCAGATCTGGAGATTTCTCTGGGTTATTGTTGTCACCCAGTGTTCGTCCTCTGACTCACCTGCTTGGGATCAACAGTTTTCAGTCTCTTCCAAATGAAAGTTCAGAAGTTTCCACTGTTTGGGAAAGATCACTGTAGAAGTTCGTCCTACTCCCTGTAAGCAGCTATTCTAACTGAAAATACTTTTTAAAGCTCTGGCCTGTTTGTTTTACTTAAGATCTTGTATTACTTGTCTTGTTTTATTTTTTAATGTGTGTGTATGCCATATGTGTGTGGGACCCCATGGAGACCAAGAGAAGGTGTCGAGCCACCCACCATGGGTGCTGGGACCCAAACTTGGGTCTTCTGGATAAGTCAAATGGGCTGACCCATCTCTCCAGCCTGGTTGTCTTATTTTAAAGGGCCCTCCCACTGTGCTAACCCTGACCAGGACATGATAGCACTCAGTGGGGCATCGCATCCCAGCTGGATGAGGTAGATCCAGAATAGTTAGTTCTTAGTTAAGGATAGCTGTGCAGCAGGATGGTAGGTGGAAAGAGGGCTCCATCCAGACTTTGAAACACAGGCAACTGGAAGGCATCCTTTCTTTCTAAGAACTTCTGTATAGAAGCGAACAACACTCCTTACAGTAGTGGTTGCTCCTCTTGCTTATGTTAGTTCCTGTGGTCCTCCTGGGCAATCTTTTGCAACTGGTCCTGGAAAACAAAGAGGTTAAAAAAATCAAAGGAAAGGGGGTGAGTCTGCCTGTCAAGTGTGTGTGAAAACCCCAGCAGCTGTCTGTCTATCTGTCTTGTAGGTCAGTCGTTACCAATGTCAGGTCATTCAGAGACTCCTGGGAGAGGGAAAATACTAAGATACTTCTGAGAAAATGCCAGCTCATTTTGTTGTAAGGAAAAGGCTATGACTGTGTCCAGGGCCTTGGCGTGAGCTGAAGCAGGACTCTGAAGCCAGTCTTTTGGGTAGTGACCTCTGGAAAGTCCCTTCTTAGACTCTCTTGCTTGATAAACCCAAAGATCACCTGATAGTGTTTAAGGTTCCTTAACGCGGCTGATGTTTGGTTGTAGCATTTTCCAACCCTGAGCTTTTTAACAAATGAATCGGTCGGAGAAACCACGGCCTGTATTCCCTTTTTAAGAACTTGTGTAGAGTGCTTTGATTTGTTCGTTTCTGTGGGGTGTGCTCCCGCCTGCCAGAAATTAATAGAGAGCGCCACTGTCGTGTTGGATTGTACATGGTGGCTACAAGTGCAGTCTGGAATCTAGTAATTGCATTCTGTCATGCATGTGCTCTCGCCCTCCGCTACTCCCTTCTGCGTGATTAGGACTTACTATTGCCTGAGAACATGCTCAACCCCCTAGCCTTATGGAAAAGTGGGATTTATAAACAAAGGGTGATTTTTTTCAGGCATGTGTCCTCTTGTCACTAAGAATGATCGTATGATGGATAGAAGATGACAGGTGGCACAAATAAACTATTTCTGTGTGACATTTCAAGGTTGTATTTTCTTTATAGATCAAGTAACTCCATGCAACATTTGATGTATAGACGCTTTGGCTACTACTCATGGCTTGTTGGTAACTATGTCTCCAGTGCATTAGGTGATTCATCTTGATGTGGGATGGAGTTGTGCCAGGACACACTGTCCACCTCAGTCACCTAGGTGCTCAGACAGTGGCTGTCTCTTAGTCACACCACCTGAACTGATGGGTTAGAATGTGAGGCAGATGCCCAGTCCTGCCAGCTCCCCGTATGACAACAGTCCTGTGTGATGTTTCAAAACCAGTGACCCAGAACGGTACGCGAGCTTGCTACATTTCTGTGACTAACAGAATCCTAAACTGAGAAGATAGATATGAACCACAGAGAGTTGGGTTAAACACAAGAACAGAAGTACTTAGAAAATTTCAAGGTTACCTAATTCTGGGGTCCTGATTCTGGAGGTGCTGTGGAGCACACGGCAGCAAGCACCATTTGAGAGGCTGGTAAATGAGCTGACTCGTGTGGCTCTGTGATTGTTGTAGCACGTGAAATGCTTAAAGCAAAGTGTGGTGTGTGTATATCTGCACATTTTCCATATATTTAGTTTATTGCATCCCCCTTAAAGAGCCATGTTCAGGGTTGGGGATTAAGAACAGGAGGGATGCCCCTTCATTCTATGAATATCTGAGGCACCGCCCCCTTCAGGACCCTGAGGGGCTATGGAGACAACACATATCAGGCCTCCCCAGGATCTGAAGAGTGTGATAGTCTAGTAGAAAAAGTAAACTATGGCCATGAAGACAGTAGGTGGGTGAATATGAGACGATGCTGTGGGAAGGATAAGAGACATTGCATTCAGAGGGGAGCGAGCTTCATGAGGAGCTCAAGGGTGGGGAGGGGCAGGGTTGTTAAAGCTTCTACATATGGAAGCCATAAAGCAGGTGTAGGAACATCCACACTGTTGACGTGCTCCCCTTTCTAGGGATGGCTGTTTCTATAACATCTAATGCCCGAGTTTCCAGTCTTCATTTCCTGTTGTTGCAGGAGCTGAGTTGAGTCGTCAGGCAGGTCAGGAACTGCCGCTTGCAGACAAGACTTACTGATTTGTTTCTAGAGCAAATGGAAGTCTGAGCGTGATTTGGAAAGGAAATCTAAAGACCAAAGCCCAGATGGCTGGCTTTGGGTTTTAAAACAAGTATTTGGAAGTATTTTGGTGAAAGAAATTGTCAACCAAATGGTAGAATCACTGTCCGACAAAGTGAGGGAGTCGGTTTTATCTCAGGACTTGCAGTTCCGCATACATGGGGAGAACATAGCTGAGGAGAAAGTCTGATTTGCTATCTCTCATTAAAATAAAAAAAAAGCCTGCTCTGCAGGTAGGAAGGAAGAAGAAGCATACTTTCCTATTAAAGTTACCTTTGTCTTATGATTGCCATTACTACTTGAATCATAACTTCCACAGCTACTTTCATTCAAAAGAAGCCATTAAACTCCCATCCTTCCTGCATGTGCCCAGTGTGCAGAAGCTTAATTAAATCTACAAGTGCAGCCTTAGAGGAACAAGAATCAAATTAATTGCAACATGGGCTACGCATTTGTTTTGCTGACAGTCCCTGTGCATTGGAGAAAAGGCAATCTGTGCACCCTTATCTGAATTAGTAAACTCAATATCACTTTTCATTAGCATGGCCGGCCAGAGCCATGCGTCTTCGTCCTGACACTGCTTACATGCTAATGCCCTCACAAATAGAGTCTGTTCCGACCGGTTTGCCGAGGACTCCAGAGTAGTAAATCCAGGACTTGGGATATGCTGTCTTCGGCTTTCTGCCTCACTGGCTTTTGTGAGTTCTCTAGATTGAGCTCCATAATTAGACTGCAGAGTAATTAAGGAAAATTCAGCTCATGCAAATAGAGCGAAAGGATTTGCTGCTAATTACGGTCGTTATACCATAGTCGAGAAAAATTAATTTGCAATACTGTTATTCAGCGTTCCAGTGACCTGTGGTAATCCAAAGTGAGGAAATGACACCAGCATGTTGCTAAAGATTTCAGTAAATACTCTTCCACATCTGGAGGGAATTCAACAATAAGATACATCTTTAAAGTTTAGTTTGTCTATTTTTATTGAAAGTTTTAACAAAAAAAGGAGGGGGACCATAAATCTCCTATAGAAACTTTGGTGTACATTAACTTCGTTTTTACTTTGGTTAGCATTTTGAATTCAACACTGACATTCTGTAAATGCCCTCCTTGCAATTTATAGGGTTATGGGGATTTAATTAGACAGTATATAATTTTCTTGTGTTATGACTCTCACATATGCATGCCTTAAGGTGAGTGTTTAATGCCAATGAAACGAGTACCTGGAATACTCGGCCCACATGGCACCGATCACTCGCAGCAAGACCACCTCACTCAGGATGTGAGGCAAGACCTTGGAGGGACTGGAAGTGGTTGCAAGTGGTTTCCAGTTAGAATTGCAAAGACGTCTACTTTAAATCATTCCCAGAACCTCTCAGAGAGATGGGTTTTCTCACTGAGCATGGAGAAGAGACTTATCTGTAGTCTGTTCAGCCTCTTGCTGTGTGTTTTCTTGGCATCTTCTTATTCTTAGATACCCGAGAGGAAAGGACAAGCCAATGTTCTTCTTTGTCTGCAAAGTGAGGGAAGATAGTGTCTTTAAAAAGCAAGGGCTCTGCCTGTTAATGAAGGGAAGCAGTGCTCGCTAAGTACTAAAAGTTAAAGATTTACTCTATCCAAGGTCAAATTGGAAAATTTTAAAATATATGAGGTCATATTGTGGAGGGTTGTCCGGAGGGGAAATCCGTCCTGTATTTTGAGCAACTAATAAATTGCTTATTGTACGGCAGTATAATGAAGAGAGACACTGCGTTACACACACTCTAAAGTTCTTTAAGGAACAAGTTAGCAAGGGAGCCTGTGTGGTCTCTGGCTTTAGCAACCTCTAAAATTGGTCACATAAGCATCTTTGGTGATTGCAGACTGATATGCCTGGAGGCAGGGGGCTGGACCTGGTAGTTCTGAAGGGCCGGACACTTCGTTTCATTCCCATGATTATTTATGCACTATAAGCATAAGCACTGGAATTTTCCTTCATAGAGGGTTTTACTGTGTGAGAAATATGTGAGTATCTAAGACTCACCATTCCCATTTCATCAGACAATGCTCTCCATTTGTAGCCTAACCCCAAAGAGCTGTCTGTTATTAGGAGCAGCATCATTGTCCACACAGTGGTCATTTGTGATGCACTTTGAACATCTCAGTGACTGTTGAAGGAAGAGCAGGAGAGGGGGGAGATTATCTGCTGGAGTGCCTGTGGTGACAGATTCTACGCTGATTAAAGCACCAACAACCAGTATGGGGTGGGAATCTAGGTCAGTGACCTTCCCAGATGGAAGCCAACCTCAGTAATCAACCGAGCCTGCCATTCTCTATGGGGTCACTAAGCCATTGAACACTTTATAAACAGTAGCCTATGCTGTGGTGAAGGTATGGGACAGGGCTGATGATGTCAATATGAATTTTTTGTGGCTCAGATTTAGCAGAAATATACGTCTCTTTCCCCATTCCTTTAATTATAAACATGACACTATCTAGAATCACCTGGGGAAGGACTCCAGATGAGGGGCTGTCTTCATTAGTAGGTCTACATTGGGATTGTCTGTCTACTTTGGGAAGTCTACATTGGAATGTCTATACTTGGATGTCTACATTGGGATGCCTACATTGGGGATGCCTACTTTGGGATGCCTATACTGGGATGTCTACATTGGGATTATTTACTTTGGGATATCTACATTGGAATGTCTGCTTTGAGATGGCTCTTGGGTGCATCCTTGAGATATTATCCTGACCATGCTAATTGCGGAGGGCAGCCTGCCCACTTTGGGTAGCACCATTCCCTGGAGAGGAGATCCTGCATTGTATAAGAATGGAGAAAGTGAAATGAGCCCCCAGTATGCTTGTGCCAGTTCACTGTTCTCTGCTTCTTCACTACAGAGGAAATGTGAGAGGTGCTTCACGTTCCTGTCTCCTTGGTTACCCCACGATAATGGGCTGTCCCCTAGAATGGGAGCCAAATAAACCCTTTATTCTTTAAGTTGGTTATGTCAGGTGTTATAGCAACAGTGGGGGAGTGGAGGACACACTGCCCACCGGCTTCCTTTCAGTGTGGCAAAATGCCATAGGTAACTTAATGAAGGAATTGGTTGGTCTTTGGTTTACAGAAGCCTCAACCTGTAATCAGTTGGCTTTGCTGTTTGGGGCCTGTTGGAGCTCAGCATCGTGGCAGGGCTGTGCAGATGGTGGCCTCCCTCCCGGTGCCTGGGCATATCTCCTAAGTACAGAGCCCAGTAACTTCATTCCTCCGTTTAGCTTCCAGAAGCTCCTTGGTGCATCATGGACCAGGGACTCTGTTTCTCATCCATTCAGTTCAGTTTTGGAGAAACCACTGCCAAATTAATAACTTTAGACAAATCAAATTGAACAGAATCAAATTGGACAGAAGACAAATCAAGAAGCAAGAAGCCACAGGGAATCAGTTCTGCTCTCCTCTCATCTACTCTGCTTGCCTCTCCCTCTCCCTGCCTAGTTCTCCTCTTATCTGCTCTGCTTTGCTCTCCTCTCTTCTCCTCTCCTCTCCTCTCCTCTCCTCTTTCTCCTCTCCTCTCCTCTCCTGTCTCTCCCCTCCCCTCCCCTCTCCTCTCCTCTGGTCTTCTCTCATCTTCTCTGCTCTGCCCTCCTCTCCCTGCTCTACCTGGTCCTGCCCTACTCTGCCCTGAAAGGAAACCAGGTCCTGCCTTTGGACAGAGAGCAGAAGTAAGGTAGAGACAGCCTCAGTGCTTAGCACTTGGTTGGCTTTATCTAAACCTAGGCTGATTGATTGGCTTCCCATGGGACGTGATGCTTGGCTCCTGTGCTTAGGTAGCTAAGATTCGGCTATTGTTAGAAAAGTAGCGTCCTAAAGGTAGAGTCGGGCTTTCAGCTAGTTGGCCTACTACGTCTGTGCCTTTGTCTGCTACAACAAAAAGCCCCACAAGTGTGTGCTTGCAGACAACTGAGATTTACTCATCACAATTACAGGGTTGGGAAAGCCAGGACAGGGGCAGACATCTAAGAAGGGCTTTTGTGCCATTCCATCTCATGGCACAAGGGCCACAGAGAACCCAGGAGACTGGGTCGGGAGAGACCAAATTCACCCTTTCTTGGGACCACATGGTAACAGCATTGCCTTCTTCATGAAGGCAGAGCCCTGAGGTCCCATCGCTCAACATTGCTTCTCTGAAGATTCCGTTTCAAAGTCACGGTTTGGGGGACACTGTCAAGCATAGCAGTTAGGGTGCAGCTTTCACTAAAGACTGAAAGGGAAGGGGCATACTCAGGCTAGAGTTAATCTAACATGCCAGACACTGTTCTAGGCATTGTGGAAAGAACAGGAAACAAATTCTGCAGCTTTGAAAGTTACATCAAAGCATATTCTCTGAACCATCAACAAAGAGATAAGCAGAGGTTTGTGGGTACTTTTGATATTCCCTAGGTATACCCCCGTGTTTTCACTGAGAAACTTTGTTTAGATGAACGGTCAGCTAAAACAAGACTGTGCGAATAGCAGCGATTTCAGGAGGCAGAATTGAGTCTGGACTTCTGTAGGGCTGGGGGAATAAAAAAGGTGAAGAGGCAAATGGGGGGCTGCCCACAGTGGACAAAGGTTCCTTGCATGAGCCTGCTGTCGAGGCAGTGGCTGGGGACTGGGGTGTATCTCACTGTAGAGTGATTGTGCACACCCAAGTCTCTAGTTTCAATCCTCAGCACCGTGAAAACAGTCAGTGAGCACAGCAGAACAGAGGGTGGCCTTAGGAAGTGGAGCATCGGCCATGAGGGACCCCAGAAGCAAGAGGAGATGAAGCCGAGCTAGACACTGCAGAGAAGGCAGTGACAGAACAGGCAGGACCAGTCTTAAGCAGCTGTGCCTCTGCCCTGTGATGGATCTTAGAAGAGAAGAATCTCATTTTGAAACATATGCCCTGGTGGTTTCTTTGACAGTCCTTGCTGCAGACCCTGAGGGCACCTTAGGGGAAGATGTACCTGAGCCAGGCTTCCCTGGGTCAGACGCTCAGAACCCACTTTCCTACATCAGAGCGGATATAAAGACAGTCCTTTGCTGAGGCACCTACAGTACTCAGCCTTATTATACGTCTATAAAAAAGAGACCTGGAACTCCAAGGAAACCTGTTCCCCTGGGTTTGTAGGAAGAGACGACAGAGGGCAGTCTTTGGGAGTTTCAGAATCACTGGGTCTTTGGTTCACCCAAACACCTGCCTTGACATTCTCAGTCTTATGAGAATTTTACCTTCCTGCCTGTCACTATTATCGTGAAAGAAACCTCCCGGGAAACCCACCATACTGTTCAATGTGGAGCAGAATTGAGCGTAAAACTATATTTACATTTGCTGAATACATTGGAGGATCTTATGTAGCTCATTTGTTTTAAAATATTCTGTCCTACTGTGTACACTAAACATCATGTTCTGTTACCTTTGTCTTTAGGGATTTTGCAGATGGCAATTTCAAGTGTTTGTATTTGCTGTCTCCCTTTTTTTTTCTGCTTCCTTTCCAAGCATTCATAAAGCACATAACCTTTTTGTTCCATGAACTAAAAATATAATTCATTCAATGAGCTAAGGAAACTTTTAGAATTTCTTAGTTTCTAAATCCAGAAATTTAAATTAATTTTTGCTCAGATTAATCATTTCTCATCTATCTGTGGAGGGGTAAGAAGGAAATGTTGAACATAGTGTCTTATTTTGAAGAGGTAAAAGCAAGATTTAAACAAAATGCCGAGGCGTGCAGTCTAGCATCGAGCTAGCTGTGGCTGCGCATAAAATTTGAGTACTATGTAGTCAGAGGGAAGGGCCCTCTTGCACTTGATACAAAAGATATCCGCAGCTGGAATTGTTTGCTCTCCGGAGTCGCAATAGCCAGTGTTGTTCTGCATTCTGCAATACTGTACCAACCGATAGTTTTGAAGCCAACCATGTAGGCGAGATGTGAGTGACTAGCTCTGGTAGTGAAGGCTTCCACAAGCTACCTATGACAAGCAACACACTGCTGTGGTGTGTAGGGAGAGTCCATCGTGTGGCCTTACACTTGGGGCATACGTACCACAGTGCTCAGAAAAGACCTTTAAATTGATAATCATTGTTGTGAAATCTCTCCTAGTCTCACCATAACTGGTTTAGTGGACAAAATAGAATAGAATGTGTATGATGTAATTCCTTTGAAATGAGGGTGCTCATCTGAATCCCTAGAATACATTTTTCTTCTTCTTTCTTCCTTTTTTTTTTCTCTCTTAGAACAAAGATTCAGATTCAATCACAGACCTGGCCAGAATCCCCAGGGATGACATACAAGCATAAATATTTTAAAATTATATTACATTAATAAAAGATATGTCACTTTTAGTTTAAAAGTTCTGGGTTAAGAAGACAATAGTGACCACAGCTGAGCGAGTTTCCAGAAAATGCCTTTCTGAAGCATAGTGGGCATGAATTAGTTCTGTGTATTATTCATTATTCCGAGACCTCAGGGTTGAGAGATAAATGGAAAAATAGAGACCCCAGGATTGAGAGATAAATGGAGAGACAGACCATCCCACCATCAGAATGCTCTTTATTGTTAATTATTTATTTGAAAAATAAAATGAGCAATGTTATGTTTTAAATGCATACTCAATGCCAACCTTTATGAAAATTATTCAAAGGTTTACTGTTTCTTGGTTGGTAGAGTACTTAAAGGTTTTAATGACAAAAGGTTATATATATTGTGTATGCTCTACAATACGTATGTGTTGTGGAATGGCTAATCCAACTAATGAACACATCCATTACCTAGTGGACGTGCAGAATCCCGAAACTCCACTCTCAGGAATGTTTGGAAATGGACCACTGTAGATGAAAGGAGGCTTAGAAGCCTTAATAAGATGCTGTGTGTGTGAGCCCAGATAAAGAAATTAAAAGGAGGCAAAAACAGAAACATCTGGGGCACGGCTAGGAAGACTTCTCAGAGGTTGAGAGCATGTGCTGTTCCTGGACCCCAGATTTGATTCTTAGCTTCCACATGTTGGCTCACAGCCATGTGTAGTTCCAGTTACAGGGATTTGATGTGTTCATCTGTTTCCATGGGCCCCAGATACACATATGGTGCCACACACAACAGTCATATACATAAAATAAAAATAATTAAATCTTTAAAAATTAGTTGTATAGAATATAGATTTTATGTTAAATGCTCTTGAAATATCATTCTATTCCTATTTGTGATGCTATCACAGGTTGTGTGGTTTTTATCTAAACTCTTGGGACTAGAAGTGGATTTGGGGGAAGGGAGGAATTTGAAAAATATTTGAATAGGCTTTTCTGATTGAGAATCTGTAATTCAAGAATCCAGCATCTAAATGCTCCAAAGTCTGATACTTTTCAAGCATCATGTTGACACTGGGATGTTTCAGGCCTTGCAGCAAAATACTGGGTTTCACATGTTTTATTAGGGCAGGGCAATCTGTGTTTTGATTGTGTAAGAGGTGCATGCTGAACGAATGTTTAAGGATACTAATAGTACCTAAAATTTTCACATGGCTCAGTGAAGACACATGCATACATGCACGCATGTGTGTGTGCGTGTGCACACAGACACATATGTATACACAGGGGGGTGAAGGAGAGGGGAGGAAGGAAGGGGGGAGCAGTGGAGGGTAAATTTTTTTCCTTCCCATAGAATTGAGAATTGTTAATGTAGAAAGTTGTGGAGAAAGAGAGCTATCAAGGAATGTGGTGAGGTGGCTGACTTCTCTTCCCAAGGCTTGGAAGACATTGATGTTACATGGTTTGTAGTTTTTCCAGCTCTGTGCTTTCCAGAAGAGTCAAGTCAACAAACTGTCCATACCTCCCAATGGCCGTTAAAAACCATAATTAGAAGACAGCAAAGGGTTTTCTTACCCCGTGTGAGCTGTGGTCAGCTGGAATGAGTGCATGCTGTCCCGCCCATGGCCAGATGCCTTCTCCACAGCATCTTCTCCTGCAGACTCAGGAAACACTCACAGTTGGAGTCCAGCATGTGGGGACAGAGAAGCTGAGAACAACAGCCAGTGAGCAGCTGGCAGCATCCTGCTGCAGTAAGATGCAGACTGGAGATGAGGGACCAGTACTTCCTGGGTGGCAGAGCCCACCAGCTGTCCACAGGCCGAGCTGGGGAGAGAAGAAGCTGCCTGTCTCCATAGCAAGCATGGTGCATGATAGGTAGCATCCTAGACCTGGATGCCATGCACAAAACACTATGCTTCTCCTGGCTTCTTACAATGCCCTGTGTTTTCTAGATTGTCTCAGGCAGGCAAAATCAAAGCTTAATTTTGAGTCCTAATGGAAACTGTTTTAAGAAAGGCTCCAGGTCTTACTAATCTTGCATGATGGAACTGTATCAACACTGGATACTCCCTCTCAGTGATGCTCTCTCAGGTCCCATTCTTCCCTTGGAAGGCGATTTGAAATGAACTTTTATTTCCAGTGAGTCACCTCCATCTTTCACCTTTATTATATATGTGTGTGTGAACACCACAGTTCAAGATAGGTTTGGAATCTTTGGTTTGAAACGGAAACCCCATGGGCCATCACTCTTAATGCAACTCTACTCACCCCACCATCTGCACTGGCAGTGCCCATTTCAAAGAGGACTCACACACTGACCGGTTATGCCATTGGACTCAGTTTCCCTCTTTCCAAAGCTTTTTGTACATATATATATATCCATCATATATAGGAGACCTTGTAACCTGAACCAAATATGCTACATACTTTATCCAATGGAGTTTTCAATTTGATAGAAAAGTAATTATGAGAAAGGTGGCCACGATGAACACCATATGGAAAAATGAGACCATTAAGAGACTGTGGCTCTGTTTCTAGAAAGTTCTTTGTGCAGAAATTTATTCAAGGAGCCATGCTCTCTGGTCCTACTACAAAGAACTCAGAGAGCATGCTAGACTCCAGACTGGAAATCAGAGGCTGTCTCCTTCATGCCTTGGAACTTCATACCCTCTGTGATGGCTGTGCAGATGTGTTTGCATCTACACGGCCTTATTTTATTTGTTGTGACTTCAGTACCACTGTGATTTATGGCAAAGGCAGTCTGGGAATAATATGAGCAGGCAACGGTGCAGCCGCCGTCTCCTATCTGCTCAGAGAAAATGTAGAAATCCAATTCTCAGTGGCATTTCTGTGTGTGTATGTGTTTTTATCTTTCTTGCTTTTGAAATACTGCATTGTTCTGTACACTCCTATCTAGGACTGCCATGTACTTAAATGATAGAGTGTTCACCAGCCCAGGACTTGGGCCGTTTTCTCTCTCTCGTCAGATCTAAGCTGCAAGAGGGATTTTACTGTTGTAAGACTTGAGCATACTGCTTTCCCTGCTCAGAGTTCGAGAAGGAACTTTTCACAAATGGTCTCTCCTACACACCTGATGGCCCCACATTTGAGCAGACTTCCTCTCAAAAAGGACATTTCTGCCCACAAACCTCTCAAGAGTTGTAGTATCATTACCCATGCTTTGGCAGGTGAAGGGAATGAGCCAGGGGGAAATGGAGTCAACATTTTCAACTCACACAATTTCAATTCTTTCTGTTCTCGGAAGCCCAGTTATAGAATCCTTTCATGTGTACTCCAAGAACTAATTCAGGCCTAGTTCAAGTGCACAGTTATTTTGAGGCTCCAACATAGAAGACAGACATAAGGTTATTTCAGTGATGGCTGCCTATAAAAAGTTTAGCAATTACTGGGATGTGCAGACAGAATCAGCCAGCACCCTGGCAGTCATCCATTTAGTGTGGACAAAGGGACAGTCAAAGAGATTTATAAAATCAGTTCTGACAACCTTGTGAAAAGCAAAGTGGGGAAAACACCTGATCCATCCCTAAGCTTGGCTAGCGGTTTGGTTGGTATAGGCTGAGCACTCACCCTCGGCCAGCTTACCCAAAATGCTGCTGACCAGAGGTGCTTTGCTTTCACATCTTGAGACTATTTCCTGTACATATTGATGTCTGTTGGCAATGATTCCAAGGTCTCAATAGGCAATTCAGGGCAGGTGAGAGTAGCTGTGCCTGCTGTTTCTCAGGACACTTGAGGTTTTACTCCAGCCCGTCGCATGAGGACAAGTGAGTCCTCACTGGTGGCATTATGTCCACACTCAGCAATGCTTGAATTCTGTAGCATTTTATATTCTCAATTTTGAGAATAAGGATGCTCAGCCTGGAGTCGGCTAGTGCTCTTCGGCTGAGCCCTTGGCCAGTTGATGGCCATCTTTTGAAAAAGTCATCGAGAGCTAGGTGCTGCTAAGCAGCTGTCACCGCGGGAGTTGCAGTCTCTAGAGCAGGAAACGCATCCTCAGATGGATAGAGCTGGCAGCCAGGCCTGGGTTTCTGTTACTTCAGCATTTGACAGGAACTCTGCACTTGGGACCTGGTACGTCAGTGCCTTCTAGAAGTGTAAAGGTAAGCCTGGCGTGATATGCCTTAGGGTAATACAAGGGTTTTTGTCGTTGTTTTGTTTTTGTTGGTGGTGGTGGTTTTACTACAGTTGTAAGCGAAGCAGTCAGGCATCTTCTCGTACACTCTCTCCCTCTGTGCTGTTGCTGCTAGAGAGCTGAGTAGCAGAGAGTAGACTGAACCACATTTACCTCTTTGAAGGGAAGTATGGCATCTCTGTAAGGAAGTGAGTGTAGAGAGAAATGTACCAGCTCGCTGTTTCTACAAAATTCAGAAACTGTTTCTGGCATGTAACGCCAACCTGCAGTGTTTAGCTCTCTAGGATCGGTGCCACTGGAGGGGGTGACTGGCAACAGTCGTTGTAGTTGGCACTCGGATTAATTTTCATATTGGATGACAGCTACAGTGTCTAGCAAAGACCGTTAGATCATGCCAAAAATCAATTTGGAGAAATGCCTACCAATTAGAGACTGTGGCATTGATGGGCCTCAATCACATGAGATGCTGGCAGGTCTCATTCTGCCGGGATATTGTCCTCACTTCCCCTCTTATGAACTTGAGTTAGAAACCACTGTTCCTGAACCATGATATCGCCTCAAGGCAGCCTCAAGCATTCAGAAATGCAAGACTGTCCAAAGGGGGTGGTGGAATGAAAAGCCACCTTGTATGTCAATATTATACCTTGGACAAACACCTGCCAAGAGGGTGCAGAGATGGGCACCCTGTGGGCTGTTCGCCACTCTTGATTTTGATTGCTTCTAAGTAGACCATGTGTTTTGTAGAAAGTTCCCAAAAATCCCCATTCTAAGCCTTTCGAGGTACGAACAATACTTAATTCTACTTTATTTTAAGAGAAGATAATAACTTGTGGACACAGTGAGTGTTAAGAGATATTTTTCCAGTGCTTCTGTGGATACCAACACATTAAACAACTGCTAATGCCTTTATGAGCTTCAGAATAACAATCTATCTAATAAGGTGAAATATTTGGGGCTTCAAAGGCATCTTAGGTGATAATGATACCAGTCTCAGAACATATTTTTCATTTAGAGTGCCATGCAAACACTGTGTCAGAAGGCTAATGACTGTGAAGCATTGTTGACGATGACGCAGTTGGTTAAGGCAGATATGTTCTTATTTGCTTCCCAATCCTTTCATTGTTGGAGGGTCTTGTTCATAATGGGGAAGACAGACGAGAAAACAAAAACGTGCTCCTCTTCATCGCTGTGAGATGTTGAGTCACTTCTCCAGAACGATGGTTTCTGTTCATAGGAGAAAGTTAGGGTGGACCGAGTGAGGTCGTTGCTTATGAGGACAGTTTTCAGCTTCTGGGCAGTTTGTGCCGGCTGTTCTTAAATGGATAATCAGCATCATGCTCAGCAGTATCTCAAAGCTGAGTTCATGAGATTAACCAGGCCACACACAGTCCTGCTCTAACACAGTCTGGGTGACGCCAGCGTTTCCTCACACATCACACACAGGAAACCCAGCAGTGCATGTGTGGCCTCGCGTGCTAATGTTCAGACACCATGAAAGACAAAGGTTCGTTTTTTCCGTTCTGCCTGGTGAACAATGCAGTGCTTTCTGACTGAGTGATGAGAAGCCAGTGCCAAGGCACCTGGCTGTACAACCCACTAGCCTCTGAGAACTCAGTCTAGGAATTCCACCCTCTGGGCTCCCTGTGGAGCCTGATAGGAGAATGTTGGGGCCACTGGGTGGACACAGCCATCCCTGGACACGGCCTTGTTCTTCTCAGTGCACATCTGTTCCTGGGGTGCTTAGCAAATAGGTATGTACTGAAAGGTTGGGCTCCAGGGCTAGACCATGGCTTGGAAAGATGTGAATGTTCACATCACCAAAGCCAAACTTTGCCGTTGAGCCTTAGATTGAGTCGTAGTTTAAACCAAGAAGTGCTTCTTTAATTAAAAATATGAGTCCATATTTATTTTTTTAAAAAATAAGGTCAGAGTGATAACTCAGCAGTTGAGTGCTTGCTGTTCTTGCACAGGACCCAAGTTTGGTTCTCAGCTTCCACAATACGTCATGTCACAGCAGCTTGTAACCCCAGCTCCCTCTGTTGGCCTCCTCAGGCATCTGCACATATACATACATAACATACCCACGTAGTCACAGACATGCACAGACACACGTAATTTGCTAAAATAAAAACAATTTTTAAAAAAGGAACAGAAATCCAAGGCAGTGATTACTCTAGCAGATGTTCTCTGGGCATCTGATCAACAGTGGTTCTTCAGGAAGGGAGAGCAGCATTCTAAGCACACAGACTGCAGAAGCTTTAAGAGCCCTTTCTGGATTGCCTGGCAGCTATGCAGGTAGAGCCTTGCATCCTATTGGGCTCTGTTCACCTCCGTAGGTGAAACCTAACACTGTCCAGTTAGGTCGAGACACTGACAGCCCCTAAAATGCCAAGTGCTGAAATGAAGTACACATTTAAGTTACAGCCGCCATCTCTCCTGGGCTTGCTTGACTGACTGAGGTCAACACCTGTAGTCGCATCAGTAGTGGCAGCAGAGGATGCTGGGGCACGTGCCTCTGGAGGCAGCTGCAGGAACAGGAGCTGATTCCCATGCCCTTTAGATCAAGGCTGGTCGGGTGTCACCACCCCAGTTCTATGAGCCCCTCTTCTCCCTGCTCTGCTGTGTATCTTCATTTGTTTTCTGTAATAACCACAATGAAATTGCTTGAGGGTTGATGGTTTTCTATGTGTCTGACATGTGTCGTTGGACTCCTGAGCCTATTGGTCCCTCAGCACAGCTCGGTAAGGATGACTGTAACAGGTTGGGTATCCCTGTTACAGGATCTCCAGCGCTGGTAGGGTGATCACTGTGTAAGGGCACTTGCTGCCACACCTGACAACCTCAGTTAGGTCACCTGCCCCCATGTGATGGAAGCAGAGGATGGGATCTTGAAGGTTGCCTTCTGACCTCCATTTACATGACACACTGACAACCATAAACACACACTTGTGCACACGTTCACACACACACACACACACATGCACGCACAAGAAAGAGACAGAGGGAAAGAAAGAGAATAAGAAAGATTCAAATTCAAACTGTTTCCGAATTTAAAGCTCTTTGAGTTCTAGCATGACACAAGTGAATGAATCCACACCGTTGGGGCTGGCAAGGTGACACAGAGGGTAAAGGTGACCCCTGTGGACCTGAGTTCCATCCCTAGGACCCACATAAAGGTGGGAGGAAAGGATAGAGTCCACCAAGTTGTCCTCTGGCCTTTAGAGTAGCACGCGGCATGTTCATGTACACACACACACACACGCACATACACACACACCAGAAATTGTTCCTTTACACTGGATCCCATCCCCAAGATAGCTCATGGTGTTCATGTAACTGTCACAGAGGTCTGAAAATCTCAAAGCATTCCTGGTCTCAAGCCTTTTGGATAAGGTATACTCAACATGTATCATCCCTCAATCACCATGGAGGAAACCACAGTGCAGACACTTTAAACAGCCTGCAGATGGTTATTAAAGAAGTGGGGAGTGGAGTTGCAGAGACTCAAAGCGAAGACTGCGACCACCGAGCCTGGCCTCTGTATCCTGCTTCATGGTTCCTGGTTGGTAAGGATTGGAAGTCACTGCAGGAACAGCATAGGGCACAGTCAGCCGAATGGTGAGTGAGAGTCAAGCCATGGCAGTGTGGTTCTGTAGCAGAAGACAGCGCAGGGCCAGAGCACAGGGGAATGTGCCGAGGAGGGTTACCCAGGGAGATCCACTTAGTATTTACGTAAGTAATCCATCACAGGAACAAGACTTGTGAAAGCATTTCATCCCAGACATATTACAGAGGAGTGAGCACAGATGAATCTGATAAACCCCCTGTTACGGGAGCCGTGATTGATTTGCCCAGTTGCCAAATGCAAAGGTTATTGAGCATGCTCTGTGTCTCTTAATGAACTCCTCTTACCCATGGTTTCTCTAGGTTTATTGCCACCATTCCTTAATTGGTATTTAAAAGAGAAGAAATGGCATTCTGCCCATTCTGTGTCAAAACTCTGATTCTTAGCAACGAAGCATCTTGGCTGTTCATGTAACGTTACAGGTGTTATTTTGTCTCATGTGATAATATCGTAAATATTATTATTATCGTGTGGTCCTCAAGATATAACTTGCAGCCATCCTCGGAAATGAATGGCTGGTCTACAGGCCTAGTCACTGTTTGAGGGAGGCCCTGGAAATGGCCTTTCAGGTCTAAGTAGGGGAAGTTGGAGCTCCTGTGCTAAGGAGCTGATTTTGCACTAAACTGTGGTTGGGTGGCAGGTGCCTTCACTGCTTCGGTGTTGGGCAACATTCTCATCTGTAGATCCTCAGTTGTAAATTTGTATCTTAACCTGAGCTTTTTATCAATAAGAAATTTCAACTCAGAGTTATAAAAACAGTATAAAAATATCCATATACGTTTTTCTCCACTTTCTCTAATTATGCCAAAATACAATTATGAAGCTATTACTTCTTCCTTCATTTGTCTGCTAGGATTAGCATGAGAAAATGCCCATAGACAGACTAAACCAACAGATAGGAGTGTCCTGGGACGGTATCTCTGGGGACCAGCTGCTGGCCAGGTCCCTCACTGAATAGAGACCCCCGGCTGGAATGTATTGGCCGCCTTCTCACTGTACCCTCATGTGCAGGGGGAGCCCCCTTTCTCTCATAAGGATGCAAATCCTACTGGGCTAGAAAGCACCTAATGAAGTCACTTAGCCAAGTCTCCTAGATGCCCCGTCTCAGAGTCACATTTGACACCCCACACTGTGTTTTCATGTTGATATACTGGGTTCCCTTAAGCATATTCTACCTCTTTGGGTGGGCTTTGCCCCTTAGAAAGTGGTGACGCCTTAACTAGCCCTTCCGATGTGGCATCCTCTATGCATACATGCCATGCAGACTGATGTTTCAGGCTTCCTACATCCCTGCAAAACTCAAACGCAGCAACATTCCGGACACTCTCTCCCAAATATTAAATTATATATTTAAATGTGCAAGTAATCAAATTTCACACAGGGCCTGACTTTTACGAGAGGAGGATGTACAGAGCTTCTGTGTTGCTAAGACTGGATTATTGTACGATCTCATTGGATAGTTACTAAGAGAGTAGAAAGGCAAGACAAGCCAGCAATAGAGGCCCACTGTCCCAACACTTCCATGGCAATGTTACAACAAAATGCAAACCTGTGTCCAGTAAATGCATTCAAAATGTTGTTACAATGAAAAGCGTCTTTATTCCATATTATAGTCATAGTATTTCTCTTCGATCTGTGCTCAACTTAGAAACAAAAAGGACTGAGGATTATAAAGTCACTACCTCCTCTATTCTTAACCTGACTCATCCAGAAATATCTGTTTGTAAGAGAAGTTGACTCTAAGATAGTATCTCATTAGCTGGGCATGGTGGCACATACCCTTAATTCCAACACTTGGGAGGTAGAGACCAGCCTGGTCTACACAGTGAGTTCTAAGCTAACATCACTATATAAAGAGACACTGTCCCCCACAAAAGTATGTAGTGATGCCAGTAGCAGCAGCAAGCTCATATTTCTTGGAGTTTCTAACCTTTCTTGATCTCATCAGAAGGCAAGATGGGGTGACTGACCTCTTGTAGGTTGGTCTAAGCACACACGATCATGTCCTCACGCGAATGAAAGCATCTGCCCTCATTTCTCCACATGCACTCCCATTGTGAGTCATGTAAGGTTATATCCAGAGTGACAGAGAGCTGTGTCTTCTAGATTCATGCGTGTCATTCCTGGTTTCCTCTAAGTGATAAAAGATAGGGCTCTAAATCACCTGCCCTGCCTCCCATTCCTACCGAGAAACTTTTCTCACACCCTGTAGAGAAATCTAAAGAGGAGTTGGCAGTGGGGTAGGCAAGAACACCTGAGTGCTTTACCATGGAAGTGTGCAGAATCTAGGCACGCAAGTCCCCAGAGACCTCCACAGTCACTTGGTCCACATGTGCAGATTCGGGTTAGAGCTCAGAGTCCCGCACCCATGTAAAAGCTGGGCCTGGCAGGGTACACCTGTCACCCAGCACTGGGGACAGAGAACAGTGGATCCCTGGGGTTCACCGGCCAGTCATTCTAGCCAAAACAGTGAGGTCCAGATTTAAAGAGAGCATCTGTCTCAGAAACTAAAGTGGCAAAGTGGTTTGAGAGCATCCCAACACCAACCCTTTGCTTTCACATGCACCCGTGCACACACGAATGAGCCAACTGCATGCTGGCAAGAGGTTTCTGTGCTGTTTGTTAGGAGGCACTTTAAATCACTTCATGTAGAGGGCACCAAAGGGCTCTGTCCCCTGGTGCTGCGAGAGGAAGAGCGCCTGAGAGCTGGTGGCATTTGAGTCACCAACATCTTGTCCTTGCAGTTTCCTGAAAAGCTCCCCAGCCTCCTGTCCTTCCCCCGTGTGGCACTTCTTGCCCATCCCCACTTGCCTGGCTGTGGGTGGGTTTTAGCTTCCTCTCCTTGTGCTGAAGAGCACTGGGTAGTGACTCGAGCCTTGACATTTTGCAGTAGAATGGGCCCGGTTTCCTTTGTAAACTCCTGGTTGTTGAGTGAAATACTTCAGGTGGGTTTTTCACTGAAATATAAAGAGGGAAAGGTTAGAAAGTATAATGCAGATTTAGAAAGTGTGGGAAGAGATAAGAATAGAGAAGAGAAAGAAAGCCTGCATCTTGGTGCAAAGCCCCAGGGAAGAACTGAGTCACCTCCCAGCGGTGTGCCATTACCACCAAAGAATGGAAATTGTGCACTTGTAGGGCTGTTTCTCCTAGACGTTGCTCTGCGTAAGAGTTGTCTGAGGCTGCATTTGGGCATGGTGCAGAAAATTACTGCACTGGGAGCTCTTCTTCAAGATAAGCAATACTTACATGATGATGAAGAAACTCATAAGACTGAAGGGTTTACATCCCTCTCTCTCCAGTGTGTCTGGATTTGCAGTTCTTCCTGCCCAGGGGTAGAAAGAATTTAGGTTTCTTGCATGTGCTGCATTCTGTTTGTTTAGTGAGCATCTGCAAAGCAAAATGACACTTTATGGCTTAAGTTGCTGCTGTCTACTTACATTCTTTATAGAGCTCCCCTTACATTGTTGGACAGAATATATAACTCAATGGTTTCAGTAGCCAGTTGGCTACAAAAACAGCTAGTCCGTCCCAAAGAACAAAATCTGACTATGGAAACAATGAAGAATGTGGCATGTTCAGAAGTGAAGTATTAATCCCACTTAATTATATACGTTGTGTGAGCTTATCACTCACAGTGCAGAGGAGTGCTTGGGCCTCAGTTTCTGTCTCAGAAGGAATGTAGATCAACCTTAGCCACTCAGTTGCGGCCCTCTCCATCAAGTCTGTTACCTTCCCCTGTAGATTCTTCAGACAGTCCCATTCCCCCTACATGCACATGTGCTTTGGGTTAGGTTTCTGTGGTTTCCTTTCCAGAAATGTGTCTCCAACCTACATTGTTTTCCATCACTGAGAATATACCGCATGAGGGATGGAGAGGTGGCTCTGTGGCTAAGGGAACATAATACTCTTCCAGAGGCCCTCAGTTTAGCTCCCTGCACATTTAGCAGATTAAAAACCCCTGTGACACTGGTGCTAGGCTCTGACTCCCCCTTCTGGCCTCTGTAAACACATGCACACATGCACACATGTATGTACACGTGTGCGCACACACCACTAAATAATACATCTTTTGAAAATAATAAGCTACACTAACTTGGGGGGGCTTACTTTTTAGTTTCTTGATAGTATGTATAACTGATCATGTGCTGTATAGCATTCAATATTTTGGTATTTTAGAATACAGCAATATGCTGTATTGCTGTGATCCATATACAGTTATGCTTGAGTTAGAAAAATTATTTGACACATCCACTACCAATAACACATGTTCAGTGGATATCATGGCTGCCAAAAGCATTTCCATTTGTACTGTGTTCGCTTTCCTACATCATTACTTACTTGTTCATTCCAGGACTTAATGTCAGCTTGTACTATGTCACCTAAAATAATTTCATCTGTATGCACAATGAATTTATGTTATCTAGAAGTTGTCTGTATTTGATAGTGTTTTCCTTCTTAGAAAAAATGGATTCTGGTGAAAGAAACACAGCAAACATTTTGAAAGTCAGCACAAGACCACTTTGGCATCACAGTGTAGCAGGTATGCCAGTGAACAGGACCGTCATTGTGCCAATCACGTCCAAGACTTGTAGAGAAATGGTTTCTTAGCTCATGAATCTCATATGACTTTGTACATATAGGAAGGTAATTAGTTAAATAAGCAGAATGAGGTGATGGCGCTGGTGGCTTTGCCATGTGGAGAAGAGTGATGTGACTGTAGACTGAAGAGGGGGTCTGGCAGGGAACCGAGGCCTAAAGGTGAGCCGGCAATCTGTGGCAACAGAAGTAGAGAACGGATGTGTACCTGGAGGAAGGGAGGCTGCTTGTTTTAATTAGTGGCAGATAGATGACTTCACGTCTTCATGGAATCTTTTCAAACCTCTGATTGTTTCGTGCAGATTTGAAGGGGACGGGGAAAGGGGAACAAACGCTCATCTAGAGATGAGGAAACGCAAATGATTGCCATGTCTATCAAAAGCTGGGCAACTTCATTAAAAAGTGGCAGGGCAATGCTTGCACAACGGTGTTAGCAGGAAACAGGCTTCGGGGCAACCAGTAAGTCAGTGGGCATCCCCAGGACGTCACAACCCAAAGTCTTATGAACATATCCTTCCCAAGTAGTTTTTATAGAGAAATTAAAGATGGAGGGACTTGATCTGTGGGACAGGCTGCAACCTGTGACACCCGGAAAAGCTTTGCTCTTTCCTCACTGTCTCAGTTTGAGTTTTATTGCTGTACAGACACACCATGACTGCAGCAAATCTGATAAAGAAAACAATTTAGTTGAGCCTGGCTTACAGTCTTAGAGGCTCAGCCTGTTATTGTCATGGTGGGAAACAGGGCAGCAGGCAGGCAGATGTGGTGCTAGAGAAGGAGCTGAGACTTCTACATCTTGACTGTAAAAGGAGACACAGTGTATTAGGCATAGCTTGAGAATATATGAGACCTCAAAGCCCACCCCCCGTGACACACTTCCTCCAACAAGGCCACACCTAGTAGTGCCACTAATGGCCAAGCATTCAAACACATGAGTCTATGGGAGCCATTCCTATCCAAACTACTGCATTGGCAAAACGGGTGGTATCTTAATTTTGTATTTGAAAAGAGGAAGAAAGTTCCCAGAGGCAGATGCTGCTCTAAATACAGAGAAGGAGGCAAGGACTTGGTCTAGGATGATGGTCGTGGAGTCAGAGCCACGCAGTGGTTTTTCTAGAACATGTTTTGGAGCCTCATGGCTGGTTTCCCAGGCACTGCCTTCAGAACTTCCAGAATATCCCAAGGATGTTGCTGCCTGGGGTGAGGTACCAGGTGATGTTGCTGCCTAGGGTAAAGTACCAGAATCACTTTAGGAACTGATTCTAATCTAATTGTGTGTAACCTTCTCTAAAAATCTTAAGGCCACCATAAACGACCTTTTGTCACAGAAAACTGAAAACATTAAGATGCAGCTGCTGTAATAGACAGTGTAAGGTAACATCATACCGTGACCCCCAAACCAAGAATGCACCACACATCATTGCTGTCACTGGTATCCCATGTGCACCATACAAAAACAGGCTGCAAGCCAGCCTTACCTTTCATGCAGTTACATACTACATGAAATATTCAGGACTATCAGAATCAAGTTCACCTAACATACAATGAGAAGGTTCGAGATACCATGTGATTACTTCTTCATCAGCATTCCTGTGATAATTCACAAATGGCAGAAGCCTGCACACTGGAAAAGCCCTGAGAGTGAGAGATTTACCTCCTCCCGGGTTTACAGTATTTGACTGGGTTACCCCTGGTGGTGGGGTTATATTGCATTATAAATCCAGGCCAAGAATGAAGAGTAAAATGACTCCCACAGCCACTGGGCGTCTCGCACAGTGGAAATCCAGGTTTCACTGGTATAGAGTTTACAGTTGTTTTGGCACTTGGGTGGGTGTTGGAGGGTTGGGAGAGAGGAGCCACGGTGGTACCAGCACAGTGTCTCTTGAGCATTACGTAGAAGCTTCGATTACTGTGGAAAACTCGTCTTACCATGGTCACTGCGTGGGACCATGCCCCCAGATTCCTAAGAGAATGATGTTTAGAAGACGGCAGCAAGATTAAGCTCCGGCCCCGCTGTACTCTAAGTTCTGAACAGCAGCTCTGGAAATTTAAACAGTGCTTGTTCACAGATTCGTGTGGCAAACTGTTGTTAAGATTTGTTGATTATGATGTCAAAAAGGGTGCAGATTGCATGGGTGTTATTCTGCATTTTGTAGTATCTGTGTTATCTTTGCTGGGGGATATGGGATTTTTTTATGTGGGGTGTGTGTGTTTCTGCCAGGGCCCAATCTCTAAACTATAAATCCAGATTTTAATTGAGTTTTCAGTGTTTGGTTTGTGTTTCCCATATGAAATTCAGAACATTTCTATTAATGATTTAAATACAATCTTACACAGAACCAGGCTAGATTTTTTGACTAGTATCAGTTTGACTAAATTATTAACCTCAGCAAAAGATAAATAAAAGGCATAATCTTTAAAAAAAATACCTTCTCAACCTCCAGAAATGGTTTTCTGAACAACCTCCTTAGGAAGATTCATGGTAAAGAAAACTGAAGCACAATAGGAGAAGGTGTCCTGTGACCTTAAAACAGGTCTCCAGTCCGTACACGGGAAAGATGATGCACAAAGGAAGCAGGCCAAAGGCTGTATAAGCATGTGGAGCATAGTTGTGTCTGGCATAAGGCAGTTTTTATTGTTTCCTGACCTTGACCAGTGGGTCATTTTCAGTGACAGGGTCCTGGGAGAGAGGACCAGGAGATCAGGAGATAAAGAGGATAGAAGATGGCGATCAGAATGTCTGGGGACAGGAGGTCTTGCATAAGCTATGCCTTATGTCGGGCAAGCTCATTAAGAAGTATGGCATCCTATATACTATTTCCATGGGAGGAATGAGGCAAAGTCAATTGGAGCTACCATCCAATGGGATCAAGTCAGCAGAAGTCAATCAAACAGTGTCACACAGAGTATCTCAAGAAAATGTCCCTGCAAGCACATAGAGGCCTCACAGCTGGTAACTATAGCTCCATACTGCGGGAAGACGGGGGGGGGGGGTCTCAGGATCAGAAGCCACAGCTTCCTGAAGTCCCTAGCCGCAGGCCAGTACCAGCTCTGCCAAACCTGTTCTTGGTTTTAAAGACAGAGCTGTGTTCCCTCTCAATACGTCAGGGCCCCGGGGAAAGCATCAGTTAGTTGGTCAGTCTAATCCTCAACAATTTTGTTTAAAATCCTTCCATGTCTGTAGACGACAGAAGGTCTTTTCAAGATATTTCATTCCCTAAATTTCCCAGAGACCCTCACATTTTTTCTTAAGAAATTACATGTTATTTATGAATTCCCGGCCTATTGCAAATTATTTTCCTGTATGCTTGGCATGACAAATAACTGTTATGGCCTTCCTGGTAGTCTGTGGGTGGTTGAGGTGGCACTGGTGCTGGTATAGTGAGTTACTCCAGGAACCTGGAGACCCTGGCCATGATCTGTGCCACTCAGCTATACGCTCAGCCCCAAAGCCTGCCCAGGATGTAAGATATGATTGTTCTTTCCTTTTTAAAAGTCTTTCCTCAAATCCTGTCTCATGCCTCTAAATTGGTTCCCTGAGATGCAGGTGCCCATAGCTGCTTTGAATAAAAAAAAATTATGCTTAGGGTAATTTAAACTGTTTTATGTAGTCTAGATTTTCACTCAGTAACTGATGTTCCTTGGCCCCAGCTTTGTCTGTGGTATTTTGATCAGAACTCGCAGGAATAAGGGTCCCAAACGCAAGTTGCCAAGTCTGCAAGGGCAGACTGTTGATGAGAAAGAAAACAAAAGCAAAAACTTGAACCGGAAGTATTGCATAGGCCGATGACTTTTGGCAAGCAAGTTTATTAAGAAATACAACATCATATATACTGTTTACAGGGAGAAATGTACGGAGTCAGTGGAGCGCTAAATCAGCCAGTGTTGGCAAAGAGAACACAGGATACCTCAGACACAGCTGCCTTAGGGCTGATAACCACCACCCTTTACGGGAGAAAGCTGGGTTCCCAAGAACAGAAGTCTTAGCTCCTTCATGGCGCTGCTTCCACCCTCAGACTGGACCTTACCAAGTCTGCTCCTGGACAAGAACTGACGTTCCCTTTGTCCTTTTCTTTGGGGTTTCTGAGAAAGTCTTGGGGTCCATCTAGCTCCCAACAGTACCTTCTGCTGAAGCATCTGCTCGGGGCCCATCTCAAGGAGATGCAGCTCACACTTAAGCAAATGTTCACCATCCTTCGCCATCAGAGAAACAACTCTGAGATTCCATCTTACACCTGTAAGAATGGCCAAGATAAAAAACACTGATGACAACTTATGCTGGAGAGGTTGTGGGGAAAAGGGAACACTCCTGCATTGCTGGTGGGAATGCAAGCTGGTACAACCCCTTTGGATGTCAGTGTGGTGATTTCTCAGATAATTAGGAAACAACCTTCCTCAAGACCCAGTAATACCACTTTTGGGTATATATCCAAAGGATGCTCAATCATGCCACAAGGACATGTGCTCAACTATGTTTATAGCAACTTTGTTTGTCATAGCCAGAACCTGGAAACAACCTAAATGCCCCTTGACCAAAGAATGGATAGGGAAAATGTGGTACATTTACACAATGGAGTACTACACAGGAGAAAAAAATAATGACATCTTGAAATTTGCAGGCAAATGGTTGGATCTAGAAAACATGATATTGAGTGAAATAACCCAGACCCAAAAAGACAAATATCATATGTAATCACTCATAAGTGGCATTTAGACATAAAGCAAAGAAAACCAGCCCGCAAATCACAATCCCAGAGAACCTAGACAACAAAGAGGACCCTAAGAGAGACATACATGGATCTAATCTACATGGGAAGTAGAAAAAGACAAGATCTCCTGAGTAACTTGGGAGCATGGGGATCATGTGAGAGGGTTGAAGGGGGGGAGAGGAGGTAAGAGAAGAGGAGGAAAGGGGAGCAGAGAAAAATGTATAGCTCAATAAAACAAACAAAAAAAAATAAGATGCGGCTTTTTATCCTCTATTTCTGATTGATCTTTAATTTTATATTGATTTTTCTTTTTCTAACCCCAGGTCTGTCCAATGCTGTGTCATTCAGTCGATAAATCAATCTGTATAGCTAGATAAATGAATAGACTGATAGATGATTGATAGATGGATAGTTAGATAATAGATGAGAGATTATTGATTTATAATAGATAGATGGTGGATAGGTAGAATAGAAGATAGATACACAGACAGTTTTCTCTGTCTTACCTCTACCCCTTACTCTATCTCCATCTCTGCCTCTATTTTTACCTCCTTCTGTCTCTAACTTTATCTAAACCTATATATAGGTCTGTCTCTGATGCCATCTCTTTCTCTCTGCCTTCTCCCCCTCTCCAAGATTTTCTGTTCTCGGTATCTTTTAGAGT
Organism: Ondatra zibethicus; assembly: GCA_004026605.1. Taxonomy (NCBI): domain Eukaryota; kingdom Metazoa; phylum Chordata; class Mammalia; order Rodentia; family Cricetidae; genus Ondatra; species Ondatra zibethicus. The sequence goes on along the minus strand of PVIU01004439.1, from coordinate 34,081 downwards.
GAAAATTCACTCAAGGTCTTCTATTATATGAAAATAGAAATTATGTTCACTAAACTTTGAGCTAAAGAAAAACTGCTGGGGTGAAAAGAAACTACATCACCCTGCTTAAATCTCACTGATAGGTTCCTACAGCCAGACTGCTGTGCCTTCACACAGCCGTGATAACATCTCAGATATGCTAAGCAAGCTACTAATGCCTGTGATCTAGAAAGAAAGCTCACCCTGCTGAGTTTTCTCTTTGATATTTGTTCTCAGGTCCGCTGTGATCTCCCTGGCAATACATTCATTTCAGGGTTTTTAGTCATTGTTTCTGTTTTGTGCTGTTTCACTGAAAGGTCAAATATCTCATTTGATTACTCTTTTCCAAAACTCTGGGGTTTTGTGGGTTCTTTGTTTGTTTGTTTGTTTGTTTTAAATACCAACTATGTTTTACTTTAGTGTTTTCTGGACGACTTTACATACCACTTCTGAGTCATGCTCTGTCCATGGGACATGAGTGAGCATTTTCGGGGAAATCATTGGCTTTCCCTAGAGAAAGATGCCCTTTGGGAAAGGATTTTCACTTAAAATCCTATTGCTAGTTTACTCTCAAAGTCCATCAAGAGTGTCCTTCTCCAGGGGAACAGGGAAGAGGTGCTTGAAGCACACAGGTCTTCCTTTCTGGAGAATGTCAGAAGGTAGAGTTCTCATTACACTGAATGAAAGGGAATTTTCCCACCAGCCTCTGGAGCTGTAATACATTATGTTAAGCATTTGACTTTTGCTATATATTTTACCTTAGAAATACATATTATGTATACATGCATACTGTTCTCACTGTAGCAAGGTTAATTATATTTATACACAACCTCATCATTGTTAGGAGGTAGGAGTTGAAGTCAGGACGTGCTGGCTTGCCCCAGTCTAAAGCGAGTCAGCTTATCTTTGGTTTAGCCTGAAATTGCAGCAGAGAGCCTGCTTCCTCCTGGGATCTGAATGTAAAATAACTAAAGCAGATTGGACTTGGCAGTGACTAATGGAGTCCTGTGCAAAACTTGGCAAGTCAGTGGGTTCTGCATACTGGGAGGAAGAACAGAGGAACCAGTGCCGCTTTGCGATCCAGGCATGCCTTCTGCCTCCATGCACCCAGCTCTATTGGGGAAGGGGTCTTCACCACAAAGATCCCACCTACTTGCTTCCTAAAGACATCAAATTCAGAGTATACAAATTTGTTAGATCACTGGTAATTCCCAGACAGCTTCCTTGCTTAATGAGCCATTTTAGCTGCCTGGAGGTATGCTGCATAACAATAATTTTGATCAGTCACATAAAATGTATGAAGCTGGGTGTAAACTAGCATGAATTAGAGTAGTGGTAATGTTTCTTTGATAACTCCATCCTGGCTGGCCACTATTAGCACCTGGGAAGGGTTCCCTGTCATTGTTAGGTGGGTAATGATAATCACGTAGGACATCACTGAGTCCCAGCATGCGCTAAGCATAACTTCCTCTTGCTTTATTTCGTCTGTTTTCAGGATCCATGTATTTCCACATCTCACTGACATGCGTATACTTTCAGAGGCTACCAGGGTACTTTCTTGGCTTTTAAATGTTTCAGTTTTGTCCTTAATTTTTCATCTCTAAGATGATTTCAGGAATTCCTGGTATCACATGGCTTATACACAAACATGACGTAACAAGAAGACGTTTTGAAAGATGGTGGTTGTGGCCCATCTTCAGATCAGCTCCCCCTGCCCATGCCTGCCCTGAGAGGCAAGATTTGTGTTTTCCAGCTCATTAAACTGACAGCAGAAATTAGTTTGTGGTATTAAAAACTAAAACGTTAAATTACAGCGGCACGTGTCCTCTATGCAATGGGGCGTGTGGAAGATGTTTGATTTTAATGTTTGCTATAATGGAGAATTTAAATTACAATGTTTGTCAAATCTCTAATCTTTGTTACAGAGCGGAATATTAATTACGCTTTTAACTATAAGAGGTAAATAAAATGAGCATCCACTGCACGCCCTGGGGTAAATTGCAGATTACTGACAACTTGACATAATGCTCCAAATGTCAGTTTTGTCAAACAAATTTAGAGGAACGGTTAAACTATTAGCTTCCCGTTGTTCCAGCCCCTTTCCCGAAACAAACAAGGGTTCTGAGCAGCGGGAGCGCTGCGCCTTGTGGGAGGCTGAGGGAGTTAAACGGAATAAGCAAGATGGATGAGGAGACAAGGCCGCAGATGCACTCAATTAGTTTATAACTGTCTATTAACTTGTGTGGGGGGACTTTGAGTACACAGCACGTTAACTCTTGGCCATCTGTGGGATCGACAAAGCCTTGGGAAAGGCTAGTGTGGTGCTCAGGAGGATACAAAATGCTCGGCTCTCCCTTTTCCGTCTCCCACTTTGCTAGGTGTATGTACGTGAAGCATTAGGAACGATTGTTCTGTGCAGTTTAAAGGAAAGGGGGGAGCGGCCTGGGGCCTGGGGCATCTTCTAGGGGAGCCCTGTGGGGCACCAAAGAACACGTCCACTTTGGGTTGTTGTGGCTGCTGTTTCAGAACCTGTACTTGGGAAAAAAGAGTGAGTCTCTGTTTTGAACATTTATGAAATTAAAAATCCTCCCTAAGACTTACCCAGGACTTCCCGGAAAGGCAGTCCACAGTGGGCCACCAGTGGTGCCCTGACTACTTAACAGGGTGACCACTTACAGGGTGTGGCGTGGGGGCCTCACAGTGCTCAAAAGTCACTTGGGGCTCTTCTCAGTGTTTACACAAACTCCATTCTTTTCTCGCTCACCTTGCAGAGCAGGTAGAAAGTATGATACGATGTGATCATTAGGACTATCAGGGCAACCACATTCCCTATGAAATCATTAAAGACACAGAGAATTTGAAGTGATGGAATCAATTAGAGAGGAAATGCGGAGTGAGAACAGAAAAAAAATGGTTCTGAATTTTGACCTTCAGTTTGCTTGTATTAGGCACACAGGTATTATGTGATATAAGCTATCAGAATTTTTTTAGTAGCTTAGAATAGTTGTTAGACACCTATTCTTTTGCGTGAATACACACATGCATGCTCACATACATATACACATATATGCATGCTTACACGTACCATAAAAGGACTTATTTATCCTTTATTATTGTCTTAGTTAGGGTTACTATGGCTACAATGAAACAGAATGACTAAAAGCAAGATGGAGAGGAATGGGTTTATGTGACTTACACTTCCACAGCACAGTCCATCATTGAAGGAAGTCAGGACAGGAACTCAAACAGGACAGGAACCGAATGGCTGGAGCTGATGCAGAGGCCATGGAGGAGTGCTGCCCACTGCCTTGCTTACACAGTTTGCTCAGTGCACTTTCTTATAGAACCCAGGACCACCAGCTCAGGGATGGCCCCACCCACAATGGGCGAAGCCCTCCCATATCAATCACTAATTAAGAAAATGCCCTATAGGCTTGCCTGCAGCCCATTTTATAGAGGCATTTTCTCAACTGAGGCTCCATCTTCTCTGATAACTTTAGCTTGTGTCAAGTTGGCACAACCGTAACCAGGGTGACTGTTTTATAAAGGCCAGGACATTCAGGCATGATGTCCCCATTGTGCTTTGAGACAGTCCCTATGTGGACCTTCCTCATGTAATACTAACTAGCAACAGAGAGTCAAGGATAAAAAGTAAGACATGCTTTAAATGGGTCCAATAAATAAGCTGTTGTTTTGTTTTTCGGTTAAGAATGAGACTCCTTTGAGGAAAAGAACCAAGACTAACCAAGTATCTAACTCTTTGATACTTATTTGGACAGCTGTGCCTATGGTTGCTGGTTTACATTATTAGAGTGTTTTCTTTCATGAGCCCTTGAATTACCCATCCCACGATGCTTGGTGTTTTAATGCTTGTGTCTATGGACTCGATAGAGCATTTTTGTGTCAATGAGTGTTGCTGAATTCTATGTCTCTTACACAGTCACTATGCGAGTAATCAGAGGGAAGGCAATTTATTCACTAACCCCAGTGTACCTACAAAACCCTGACAAAGCAAGGTCTCAGTGAACACAGGAAGATAAAAGGTGAAATAAGATTCCAGTGGTTGTCTTTGCAAAATAAGGCATTTGGCATATCTTAGACTTTCACATTTTCCTTCTGTTTCCTACCCACTGAGCTCCTACAGAATTGAACAGGTGTTAATTTTACAAGACTAAACTAGAACTACACACAAAGAAAATGATTTAGCAAGCTGGGTGTAGCTCGTGCCTGTAGTCCCAGCATGTGTGGGATAGAGTCAGGAGGGTCAAACATTCAAAGTTAACCTGGACTACATAGCGAGTAGGACACCACTCTGGGCTGCATGAGGCCCTATCTCAAATAAATGACGACAACAAAGTCACTGTTCAAATTGTAACTGCAATTAACCCCTTCCTTTTCTGTGTTCCTTGCTACTTCACTGCTGTGGTTGATGGTTACTGTTTTCACCCACCTGCCTGTCAGTCACCTTGGAGTTTTCCAAGGCAGCCGCGGCTGTCACCGTCACCATGTATCCCCAGTACTTCACACGCTGTGGGGTTTGTAAGGGGTGTTTTGGGAGTTTGAGTGCGTGAATAGTGGGAGAGAACAAGACATCTGGATTTCTTAGCTATGTGATGGGGGTGGCATCAGACGTGCCTTACATACCACCAGGCTGCAGAGCAACCGTCTGTTTTCTTGTTGCTCCTGTCTGTGTAGTCTTTACCAGATACCTGCACTGCATATCCTCACTTAATCATCACGACCACAAAGGAGATTGCTCTCCCTGTTGTTCTTATAGGGAAAGTAAGACTCAGGTGTCAGCAACGTTGATTCGGAAAGCGAGAACTGTCTGATGTGGAGGGGAGAGTCCGCTCTCATCACTGTTTTCTCAATGAAATAAGAAGCTTTGGTCTGAAAGGAGAGGTGAAGCTAAGAGAAATAGGAAGAGACGAAAGGCAGTGGAAACTGAACTTCTCTCAGATTTAGTGTCTGACTCAGTGTTCTTTCCCTCCGTGTGGCTCTTCTTGCCTGAGCTTTATGTACTGACTCCCCAGCCTGGCTTCTAAGGCATTCCACAGATAACAAGTAGTGTCAGGGTGTTTCTGTAGGCAGCTCACATCTTCCTTCTCTTTCCAAAAGTGGATTGGCGAATTCTGGATAACTCTGAAAGGTATGGCCATCTGATAATTTTAAGAGCTAACTCCGACACCTTGTCAACACAGAAATGTTAAGGCAACTTCAAGGCTCAACAAAAGCTTGTCAGCGCTACAACTGCCTATGAATCCAGTCTCCCATACTGCAGACACTTTTCAGATAACTAGTTCCGTTGCTGTGTGGAGAGAAGACTGGGGTCTGATATGCTCCTTGGCGTGCTGAGAAGACACAGCCCACTATCCCTATTGCTCAGCCATGGTGCCTTCCACAATTCTGTGAGACGAAAGGGAAATTGACATCCAGTTGACAATGAAGGGCCTTCAGTTCACCTTACCAATCTCACTTAGCATGGTAGTGGTTCTCCAGCCCCACAATCCCGAGACCCTTTAGATACAGTTAAAGGGGACCACAACCATAAAGTTATTTTCATTGCTACTTCCTAACTGTAATTTTGCTACTATCATGAATCACAGTTTAACTATCTATCCTTTCTGATGGTCTTAGGCAACCCCTGTGAAAGGGTCATTTGACTACCAAAGGGGTCATGACCCACAGGTTGAGAACCACTACTCTATAGGATTTTCTGTGTTCAGACTGCTCAGAATGTCACTTTACATAATCCAAAGGCTATGTCTCATGTGGCGTACCAGTATATGTCTATTGTCATGATTTTACCGTGGGAACAAGCAGGCATTTTAGAAATCAAGCAAAACCCTAAATCTCCTCGTATGTGTGTATTTCTGAGTTTATAAAGTCTTTATAAAATAAATATATAAATATATATCCACGCATATATCATATGTATGAAAAGTTTTTAAATACTACCACATACTATTTGTTCTCCTTTAATGTTCTTATATCAGAGCATCCTACATAACTCAGGTTTGGGAACAGGAGGTTAGACCCTTTCCCTGTGCCTCGGAAGCGAGAAGGAAACATGGTACCTGCTGGTGCCCTGCTCTGAGTGTCGTCAGCACTGTTTATACGCATCTCCCAGATAAGCAGATGGCTTCCTTAGCGATGAACCTAATCTTTCTAAAATGCTAATGAGTTAGCAAAAGATAATTTGAAAGTCTGCCATACATTGCAGGAAATGTCTTTGTGTCTATATACCATGCTTCTAAGAATCATACAGTTATCGTCTGTACAGGGGGATCAGTTTCTCTTCTTAAGTGTTGTTACTCTGAACACAGGAAAAGGAGAAAGGTAGCAAAAAGATAAGAAAAGGGGATCGTTCAGGATGAAACAGCCTATTAAAAAGTAAAGCTATTTTCTGTTTGCAAAACTAAGCCTCAGAGTTGCTTTTTGAAGTATCTATTTGGAACAGACTTCACATGGCACACACATTGCCATTTCTCTACCAATTCCATTGAAACTCAGATAAAGTTGATCTGACTATGAGCTTGCCAAGCCGGAGATCTTTCCCAGAATATGCTAGGAAAAAAAAAAGAGAGAATGAAAATAATGAAGATCTGGAGTTATGTTTGGCTGTATTTGTAACACAGGGCAGATTGCCACCCTTCTACACTTTAAGTTGTCTGCAACATAGGATAAGATGAGTCATCCTTAGCATGTTTGTTGATAAACCATGTGAGATGTAAAATCCTCCACATTGTGAGCTTGGCTGATAGAGTCTTTTCATGTCATTTAGCACATCCCTTTGTGTCTGTATTTTCTGTGATCTCAGAGCTGGAGCACAAGGGGTTCTGAGTCTGGTTTTGGTTTGGACAAAGTCTCGCGTGCTGCTGAGCTAGATGATAGAGGTCTGTTTGTGCCAACCTCATCTATCTGTTAGGATGGGTTCCACAGTAGCCTCACTTACTGAGGTTTTTGAGCCACCAATGACGATGACCTAGGTCCATTATTTTATGAGTAGTTTCAAAAGGTGACATCTCGGTTTTGTCGTTTCTTCTGTATTTAATAAGTGCTGTTCTTGGCTCAACCATTTGGTTGCTCTGGAATGCAGCCGTCATCACTCACCCCATTGTTCATTTTCCAATGAGTCTGTATCCTATAGCTTTATTTCTGATTATCTCACTGCAGACTTATGGACTTCAGTGGATGTCATTTGTTTGCATGTAATTAGTATCTGAATGGTCAGAGCATCTCTTTCTTGGCCATTAGGAACCCATTCAAGTGGTCTTGTAGTTTTCTGACATCATTTCTAGAGTCTAAAAACATGTAAGCCAATAGACTTCCACTTATCAAGAGCATCATCTGCCCTTAATTAGAGTCATCTGTTTCTTGAAGAAGCCCTGGTCTCTTATAACAGAAAACGCTGATTAGAAGGCACAGTATGGCTGTAAGGAGTGACATTTATCTGTGTCAGTCACTGTTTCTAGGTTGATATCACCCATCCTTACCATGTTTTACCCTACTTCTATTCATCTACCTGCCATTGTCTGATAGGCCAGGATTCAACTCTTCTCTACCCACCCCCCTCTTTTTTGCTCACTTAAGAGGAAAAAGGCTGTGGGCTTGTAGTGAAACCTGTGACAACATAAGCCATGAGACATAATCAATAAATTTGATTACTTCAGGATTATAAACTTCTGGAAAGACACCATGAAGAAAGTTTAAATGGAGCTTTAAATTAGGCAAACTGATTTCTTACATGACTATATTTCAAAGTACTAATGACCTAAATATAAAGGAGATGTGAATATAAATATCAATAAGGAAAGATCAATAACCCAATAGAAGGCTAAATGTGAAATATAAATAATCAACTCTATGATAGAAAAGCATTTTGTAATATAAGATAATATACAATATATATAGTCTATACAATAAGTCATATTTGACAAGATTTTTAATCTCACTCAATCAGTTGTTTGCAAGTCAATGAAAAAGTTGATTATTGTATAATGTGTGTGTGGTATGTGTACTTGTTAGTATGTGTGTGCACACATACATGCATGTAGATGCATGTGCACATATCTATACTTGAATATAAAGGCCAAAAGTCAGTGATTTTTTTAACTCCCCCTTTTTTAACTCTTTCAACCAGAAGCCTATTTATCTAAATGGACTCAGTCCTCATAACAGCACAACTTTCCTGACTCTTGAGGTTCATTTTGGTTTTAGGAAGAGTACCCCTTCTTATCCTGCACCCCATCCCCTATACCTGGGAGCTCCCCACGAACAGCAGACTTTTCAGGCCTTTTTAACTAGGAGTAGCAAGGTCATCTTTGTTTGCCTCAAACCTCACGTGTGATAAACGGAAATTTGTATTCTCATAGCCAGACATACGGATCTTTAAAATGAAGAGTTTTTTTTAAAAAATATTTTCCCCAAGGGATGATATTTTAACAATAAATTTACTATTGTTTAACCTTTTAAAAATCCAATAAAGACTGTGTATGACTTAGAAAGAGGGAAGAAAGGGGAGGGGTAGAGAGAGGAAGGGAAGGAGGGAAGATCTGTGTTGGGAGAACTCAGAAGACCTACGGATAGTGTGGTGGGGTCATAGGAATGTCCATAAGTGACACATTAAAAAATTAGAGTGCCGATAATATGCCATTGTGTTCGTTACTATGCCTGCACTGATATGTTGTACAAAGATAATGGCTTAAAACACAATTACCTTATAATTTTGAAGGTCAGAAGGTACCCAGAGAGTTGTACTCCTATCTGGGAACAGCAGAGGTGAATGTTTCCTTGCCTTCTCCTTTTCTAGATGGCACCCACTGTCCTGGGATTGTGGCTCTTTCACTCATAAAGCAGCAAGCGTATGTTGGGAGCTTTGGCCACCCCAACACTCTGTCCTGTCATTGTTCTGCCTCCTGAAGTGGCCTGCAGTTCTATCTGCAGAGTGATTGAGGACGAAAGCCTGGCCTTGTTCTAATGGTATCAACAATGTGTCCCAACAGTGTCCATTCTTTTAGTCATGTAATATACAGTCACAGGTTTCAAGACTGGGAGATGGGCATCTTCCAGGGCCATTCTGCCCAGTGGTAAAGGCACCCCTTCAGTGGTTAAACTTAATGCCTCTTGTACAAGGACCCCATGAGAAACAGATTGTATGTTCCTGCTTACATTGACTAATCAGTAATTACATTTTGAAATTTGGAATACAAACCTTTTTTTAAATAGTTTTTGTTATGCTTTTAAATTTTCATACAATTATATACGATACCTTGAGCATATACCCCACTCTTTAAATTTTTTTGCCTGTTTATGAAATTAGTTCCGTGTATCCAAAGGATATCCTGGATTTTAAAATGTCAATCCTCAAATTAAGATCCGTACTAGGCAATTTTATTGAGCCCTGTTTTCCTGTGTGTTGACGCTAGTAATTTGCCCTGCTTTTATTAGGCAGAGCCCTTCCTAGGCTTTAGTGAGCTCAGTAGACATCAGGGGAAGTGGAGGTACTGCTCCAGTGTGACATGCATTAAATCCCTGCCTCCCCACTCGTATTTATAGCCTGGTAGAGGACGGGCAGTATACCACTTTAGTTTTTCTGCAGAGGGACATTTTTGAAATCATTACGTTTCCAGATAATGCGCTCGTGTGGAATTGGGCAGCCCGAGCCGACTGCGCAGGACTGCGCTTACCAATGTCACGTTATCCCCGCTCTCACTCTACTGCGGATGGTACCAGTTTCATATTTCTTGCGGCATGGCTGGTCCCAGTCCCCACAGATTCATATCGCCCTGATGTGAGACATAAAGCTAAACAAAATATTACTAAGGATGACAGAAACCGCATCTATTACTTTTATGGCCGACTCTTTTTTAACATTTAAGAATCTTCAGCTGGTTTTGGAAATTACATTTGGGCGCTCCTGTGAGCCGTGAGTTGCTCCCAAATGGAAGATGTTTCCCGTCAGATGGGATCTGTAAGCAGATGGATCTCGAAGGGCAGGCTGTGAGTGGAGCTATCCTTCTTACTGCAGTCCAGGCCGGGACGCTTCAAGCCTAGTCAAACTGCTCTAAAGCAAGCGCTCAGTGTATGCAGAGCCCATACACTCGAGAGGCATAAGGCGCAGATGGGACTCACAGGGCATTTCCTTGGGAGGAAAGAGAGCTTGGGGAAGATGCCCCGTCAGTGATACAAAAATGAGTCTCAGACCTGACCCAGAGGCTTTCCTCCAGGGTTGTTGAGTGAACGTTATTGAAGCTCAGGTATGGAAAGGGAATATGTGATTTTCATTCCCTCACTGTGCTTCATCCACTGTCTGCTGCTACATCAGTACCACAAAATAGGCAGTTTACAAAGGAAGCAAATTCGTTTCTCAATAAATTTCTCACCTAAGTCCATTATTGATCTCCTGGCTCCTGGTAGGAACCTTCTTCCTGCGTTATGACATGGTGAGGCCATCATGCTTGTTGGAGAGTTCGCCCTTCCCCTTCTCTCATAAAGCAACCGGGTGTTATGATCTCGCATAATCCTAACTAGCTCCCTAAGTTCCTCCTTCTAAAACCATGACTGCATGAATTTAGGAATCAAGTTTCCAGTTCATGAAATTTGGGGGAACGCATTCAAACCATATCTCTCACAAAAGTATCCAGGACAAAATGTCTGTGCCCCTGAAATAATTACATATGTTCAGCCGCCATCGGAAAGAACGTAGACTGACTGGGATCTAAGCATGTGATGTGTACTCCCCAGCAACTCCTGGGCAGAAGCCTGCAGACATGGCTGAACACTGAGCGTCAGCTCCATGCCTAGGGCGACGTTCTGATGTCATATTCATCATTTGGATTCTCTGAACAGGAAATAAGGTGTAATCAATCAGTTGGGTAGCCCCAAGTACAGCAACAGATATTTGGTGTATACCTGCCACACGCCAGATACTGGTTGTTTTGTTTCATTCTGTTGCTGTGACAAGCACCATGACTAAGAACAACTGTGGTGGAAGGACTTAACTTGGCTTAAACTTCCGGGTCACAATGTACCATTGAGAGAAGTCAGAGCAGGAACTGGAGGCGGAAGCTGGGGTTGCTGACTCTCTCTGTTAACTCATGCTCAGCTCTGTCAACTCTGAGTGGTCATATTCTTTTACAGAACAGGACCACTGCCCAGGAAATTATGTCTTTCACAGTGGCCTGGGCCCTTCCATATCAATGAAAGCAATCAAAGCAGTTCCTCATGGTTATGTCCATAGACCAACCTGATAAAGTCATTTGCTCATTTGAGGCGTTCAGGGTACTCTAGGCTGTGTTAATGCTAAGTAGAACATTGCTGGGAAAAGAGACACCAAAGGGAACACAGCCCACATGTCGTTATGCCCCTGGGCATAAGATACACCTTAGCTAAGAGATGAAACAGTAGCTTCCCAGCTGTAGAAGAGCGATGGTGTTTCATCCAAGATCCCTTTGAAACTCAGTAGAAGCAACTTTTACATCAAATTAAAAAGGCTAACATGTTAGAAAATCTGCCATACTCCTCCAGGAAAATAGCAGGCTCTAATGTTAACTTTGTAACTTCCAAAACTACAGTTCTCTCATATGTGAGTGCTTATTGGAACTGTTATTAGTCTCTGTCCTAGTGTTCTGTTACTGTGGAGAGACACCATGACCGAGGCGAATCTTCTAAAAGAATGCAGTCAGTTAGGGGATTGCTTCCGGATTCAGAGGTTAGTCCGTGATCATGGTGGTGGGGAACAGACAGGCATGATGCAGCAGGTACCAGTTGCAAACAGCTTTTGGTTTGAGGCTGTGACTTTGTGGCCTCTTCCCCTTTCAGTACTGGGACTTTGCCTGGTTTAAACCTGTATAGGTCCTATGAGTACTGTCTCAGTCCTGTCTGTGTCTGGAAGACACTGTTGCCTTCAACATTCCCTCTGACTCTTCCAGTCCTTCCTCTTCTTCCCAGAGCCTCAAGGGGAGGCCTTTGATGAAGACATCCCATTTAGGACTGAGTATTCCCGTCTCTCAGTCACCACACATTGCCCAATTGTGGGCCTCAGTGTTAGTTCTCGTCTACTGCAAGAGCAAGCTTCTCTGATGAGGGAGGCACTGATCTACGTGTATAGCAGTGTGCATTTTATTGCTCTGTTTCTTTAGCAGTTTAGTAGTATTATGTTTTCCCCTAGGCCAATGACCAGCTATCTAGTCTTAGGTTCTTGGCCCTTCTACCAGTGTCAGATATGGGTTCCATCTCACGGAGCGACCTTAAATCTAATTCTAAAAAATGTCTGATTACTCCCGTGTTTGTGCCACTATTGCACCAGTATACCCTTGTTTAGGCAAGTCACTAGTATCAGTCCCAAGGTTTGTAGCTTGATGATATTGAGGTGGATCTATTCCTAACTTCTTGAGGAACTACCACACTGATTTCCGCAGTATCTGTACCAGTTTGCACTGATCCCAGCAATGATTAACTGGTCCCCTTTCTCTTTATATTGTTTACTCCACCTTGATTTAACTATGGTAGGTCACATAAATCAAAAACTTCATCCATTTCTTTTAGGTTTTCCTAAAGATCCAAATAAATAACATTAGAGCTGAAATGGGAGACCTTAGGACAGACACTAAGGACATTCAGAGAAGACAACCATAGACATACTTTAAAAATATGTACTCCATCTTTTCTGTCAATCTTGTTGGTTATCTCCAAGAACCACCTGTTGTTTTATTGGTTCTTTGTATTGTTTATTTGTTTCTATTTTATTGATTTCAGCCCAGAGTTTGATTATCTCATCCCATCTACTCGTTTCAGGGATGACTTCTTATTTTCTTAGAGCTTTCAGGTATGTTTCTGTGTTGCTGATAAAAGCTCTCTTTAGGTACTCTGTCGTTTGTTTGTTTGTTTTGTTTTGTAGGCACTTGCCTCTTAGAGCTGCTGTCATTGTGTCCCATAGTTTTGGAGTATGTCGTATTTTTATTTTCATTAATTCTATAAAGTTTTCATTTCTTTCTCGATTTCTCTCTTGGCCTATTTTTCATTCAGTACTGAGCTGTTCAGTTTCCATGAGTTTGTTTACATTCCATATTTTCTGTGATTATTGATTTCCAGCTTTAATAGATGGTGGTTAGATAGGATTCAGGATGTTATTTCACTTTTCTTATATCTGTTAAGACTTTCTTAATTTCCTAACATGTTTTCAATTTTGAACAGCGTTCCACAAGCTGCTGAGAAGAAATTATATTCCTGTACTGTTCTGGTAGAATGTTTCGTAAACATCTCTTGGGACCTTTTGATTTGTGACATTATTTAACTCCCGTATTTCTTTGTTTTTTGTTTTGATGACCTATCTATTTTTGAGAGTGGGGAATTGAAGTCACTCACTATTAGTGTGAGGTTTGATGTGTGGCTTTAGCTGCAGCAGTGTTTCTAGACTTGTGAACTCAGAAGCCCCTGTTTGGGTGCAGAAGTCTTTAAAATCCAATACTTTCTTGGTGGATTTTTCCTTTAGTGAGTATGTAGTATCCTTCTCTATCACTGCTGATTTGTTTTGGTTTGAAGTCTACCTAGTCAGATGTTAAAATAACTACGTCTCATTACTTTTTGGGTCCATTTGCTTAGAATAACTTTTTTAAATCCTTTTACCCTGAGTTGATATCCATCCTCGACTGTAAAGTGTGTTTCTTGGATGCAGAAGAAAGATGGATCCTGTTCTCTAATCAAATCTGTTAGTCTTTGTCTTTCTGTTGGGGAAGTTGAGACCATTGATATTGAGAGTTATTGATGAGCAGTGCTATTGATTCCTATTATTGTATTGTTGTGAAATGAATTCCCCCTCCCTTTGATTTGTTGTTCTGGAATTATTTATTCTTTGTACAGACTGAATCTTTCCTTCTAGTACCTTCTGTAGAACTGGATTGGTGGATAGAAATTGCTTAAATTTGTTTTTCTCGTGAAATATTTTCTTTCTCTGTCTATTGTGATTGATAGTTTTGCTGGGCATAGTAGTCTCACCTACTGTACATAGTGTCTATGGTCTCTGTGAGTTTATAGAACATCTTTCCAGGTCTTTCTGGCTTTCAGGATCTCCACTGAAAATCAAATATTATTTTAATGGTCTTGCCTTTCTATGTGACTTTGTCTTTTTTCCCTTGTAGCTTTTTGTTGTTGTTGTTATTCTGGTTACAGTTGGTGTTTTAATTATTATATGTTGTGAATAATTTCTTGTCTTGTCTATTTGGTATTCTGTATGCTTCTAGTACCTTGATAGGCACCTCCATGTTTAGGTTGGAAAAATTTTCTTCTATGATTTTATTAAAAACATTTTAATAAACTCTTTGTTGAATTTCATGGTTAAATTCCACTTTAATAGTTTCTATTCTTTCATTTTCACAGATTCTGTTTTCATGATCTTCACTGAGCAGTTTATCCATATCTTCTTTAAGGTCTTTGAACATTTCCATAATTGCTAAATTGCATTCCCCAGGGCCTATTGCTGTAGGGTTGATGGCTTCTTGAGAAGGCAAATTGCCTTGGCTCTTTCAGTTTGAGATTTTGTGCTAGGATCCGTAATCTGCCATTGTGATGTTTAAAAATGTTTCCTGACGTAGATAACTGGTCTAATCATCATCGGGTGGGCATTCATCTCTTCGGGTCCTATTGCCCACTCTTAATCCTAGCCAAGTTTGGTAGCTATGGAGTTCCTGAGTCCCAGCTTTATGTGGCCACTGAGGGGGGCCATTCCTGCTAGAGACTAGCTCTGCAGGTCAGGCCAATGTCACCAAGGAATGGAGATGGGCTAGAAGAAAGGCTGCAAAGGGCTTTAGGAAAGAACTCTGACATTTCAGTATCTGCATATTGTATGAAATACTCAGATAAGAATAATTGAAATATTCATCAATCTAGCCATTTTTCTTTTGTGTTAGGAGCATTAAAATCATTTCTACTCTTTTGAAAATAACAATTAATTATTGCTGACCATAGTTCCCCCACTATTCTGTAAACATAGGAGTTATTCCTCCCATCCCAACACGCTGCTCTACCCAATAACCTTCCTTTTCCCACCCTACTCCCTCTCGCTTTCCCTGACTCTGGAAGCGACTGGCCTGCTTCTGAGATTAGCTTTCTCAGCTTTCACATGTCTGAGAGCATGTACTGTTTGTCTTTCTGATCTCGCTTTGACCACTCAACATGGCGTCCTCCAGTTGCATGCATGATACTGAAATTATGCATCTCGTTTTCAGTATTTTTTCAGCCTGTTGTTTTGTCTCATCCCATGGTCAAGAGATAAATATAGCAGAAGCCCAACACAAACAAAAACTCTGGCTTGTCTGGGAACAGAACTATTCTTCAGGAGAAATACTTGTCTGTCCATAGTCAGTGGGAAACTAAAGGCTTCTGGGTAGGTAGTGATGCTCTGTACAGTATGGTGTCCAGGAGAGAGAGGCTGAATGAACTTCAGTGAGGTGCAGTTAGTGGTGGTAGTCAGGAGTTTCTACCTCAGCTAAACCCAGATGCTCTGTAGGGCAAAGGTTAGCCTGTATTTAAATGTGTCCAGACTGAAGTAACCAGTGTGTTTAGCTGTGAATCAATGATGGTTTTAGAGATGCATGTGTCTCTACAGCTGAGTATGATGCCACATTCTAAAAGTTACCTTGCCATGCTGCTCTGGGCAGCTCACCATGCTGGATACTCAGTTGCCTTCCCTCTACGGTGGGGTTAATGAGAGCAGTGTCTTCACTGGGGTGTTTAAGGAGTTAATAAATGCCTACCTTTTCTGAATCCACAGCTTCTGTAATAATTAGTTACATTTGTGTTTCTATCAGCTGTTGTAGTGCTGAAATAATTAGTTACCAGACCACTATGGATTCTGTTCCTTAACATTTAACTTTGAAAACAGCGTTATGTGGTAGTTGGAACAGATCTGTCCTTAAGGTGACAGTTCCTTATTCATTTAGGTTTGTTCAGCTGGGCCCAACCAATAGCTATTTCATCCCTACTGTGAGAAAAATTAAATACTTCCGAGTTCCAGCTTCTACCCCAGATTTAATTAAGTCTAAGCACACACATAATTATACAAGCCAGGACCAGAAAGCCGTTTGTTCCTTTATTCTTCTATCTGTATGTGATTTCCATTTCTGTAAGTTTTACCTCCCCCGTAGTAGTTAATTGAAAGATTACTTTAAAGTAAAGACAACCTTTCCCTGGGCTGAGGTCCAGGTCGGTCCTACGGGCTTTTCTAGCCTCTCTCTTTGGGGCAGCATCTGTGTCAGAGGGGGACTCAGTGGTGAACTCTCCCTTCATCCTGAGTGACAGTCAGACATAAGCATGGTAGAGTTCTTCCCCTTCGGGCCCACTGTTATCAGTAGTAAATGCCCTTCCATACCACAGACCACCCAGCACAGTTACAGAGAGGGAACTTTCTCTTCTACTTTGTTCAGCTAGGGGGCCACCATTTGCCCCCCAGCTCTTCCACAGGACTTTCCCCCAACAAGTTCATTCTTTACTGGGTTTTCTTTATAGGTTGTGGTTGGCACCTGTCTGTGGATGTTAGTGTGCCAGGAAGTGTTTTTCTCATTTCCAGTTCCCTCCTGTGTGGTGAGCCTGGCGTGTGACAACTGTCTCTTCACTCTGAGAACCTCCCTCGTTGCTGTCCTCTCTCTCCTTCATGCCTGTCTGCACTTACAGACCTAGGATGACCATCGTCTTCCTACCCTCTAATTTTTTTCCCCAAACAGTGCTACAATCTCTAAGCCTTGTGTTATTCAATGTTCCTGTACAAACTATTTGAGAGACTCAGCATAGAAAAAGGATACTTTTGTGCAGGCTCACAGTTTCGGATGTGCTCAGGTGGGCTCACTGCCCTGGGGCCTGTGGTGTGGCACATCACAACGGGGAGAGCACCGTGGAGCAAAATCATCTACCTCATGGTACTTGGGAGGCAAAGAGAGAGGCGACGCCTTAGAGGAGGGCCTCCCATGATCTTTCACTAGACTCCACTTTTTAAAGGTTTCTCTACCATCCAGTGGTGCCATGTTGGAAATGAAGGCTTTAACAGGTTTTGTTTTTGTTTTTATCTTCCAATGTTTGGGAATTTTCAGCCATCTTTCTGTTGTAGAATTTCATCTGACAATATGCGTTGTATATTTTCTTTCCTTTAAAAAATCTGTAAAGTGTGTTTTCTGGACCCAAATATATTCTACGTCTGTGAACACTACCTATGAGTTTGAAGAGGGGATATGTTCTAGTGTTGCTGTGTGAAATATTCTAACAGTGTCCATTAAATCCAGCCAATTGGTTGTGCTGCTGGACGGAAGAATGCCCCCGGTGATTTCGTGCCTATTTGATCTGCCCACTGCTAACGAAAGGATGTAGGTATTCAACTATATGAGTGGGTTCATCTGTTTTTCCTCATAGTTTATCATTCTTTGACTTGTATATAAGCTTGGTATTGACGACATAGCATGAAATTGTTAAGTCTGTTTTGAGAGCATGCCTTTTTGTTTTAATGCAGTGCCTCCTCAATCCATGGTGACTTACCTTTTTTTGGAGGGTCGTGTCGGATTTCATGCAGCTCTTTCTGATTTTCTGTTGGCTCTTGTGGCTTGGTGTGGCTTTCTTCCTCCCTTTACTTTTAATCTGTCTGGATCTTTGTACATATGGTAAGTTTCCTGTAAATGATATTAAGTTGGGTCTTACTTTTTTTTTAATCTACTTTGATAGTATCTGTCTTTCAGCTTAAAGGTGAGACTTTGGCATTTCAGTTGATCATTGATGAGTACTATATTAAGAGCTAGCATATTTTTACCATTTTGGATTTATTGCCTTGTGCTTTCTTTGTCTGTCTATAGTTTGTCTCCCACTCTTTCTCTTTCTACGTTGTGTGGAGCATTTTGTGTTCTCCCACTTTCCCTTCTCAGCATCTTTGTCCCTTGGTTGTCGCTGATACGCTAGGCATTCACAGCTGATACCAGTCTGCCTTTGGATCACTATCTTCTGCTTTGTGGGTACAGGGTGTTCCTCCAATGGCAAAGTGCACTTTCATTTCCTTCCCTCATATCTCTTTTAAATCTTTCTTATCCTTAAGCAGTAGCTGTGGTACTCTGTTGTTGTTTTTTTTTAACAAACTTTTATCTGCTAGTTTAATTAAGAATTTGTAAAAGATATTATTATAACCTCAATTATTTCGTTTCTGACATTTTTCCTTTTTATGTACATCCAAATGTATGGTTTATGTCCTTTTCTTTCTAAGATTTCTTTTTCTACATTCATGATTTTAGCTTGCTGCTAGGCACCCTTTCCTTTAAGTTGATGTAAAAGCTTCTCCATTAGTCACTTAAAGAGAAGTTTTGGTTAAGAATGGAGTAAAATAGCAAAAGCGAACAGCATCATAGACACCAACTCTATTAAGGCAAAAAATGGTGATTACAGGAAGCAAGTTTCCAGCGTCTCCTTTTCCCTAGTCTTCCTCGCGGTCCTGCAGATAGCAGAGTCATGCCGGCTGCCAGAGGCTCGCTTATCTCTGGAATATTTGGAGATCCTGACTGGGTCTTGAAACCCTAAAATGTCACGTCTCCATGGCTGCCAGTAATACAGAGTTTCTGCCAGTCTCGCTGGTCACTCTTACAACTAGATGCTAACACACTGCTGTTCTGGGGCAGGGTCTGCAAGCCAATGGATATGAGGTCCTCAGTTGCCACCCTCTTGTCCATGTTGTAGATGCCTTCCGGCCTCCCATAGTAGGCATGCTATGTTGGGGCCTCTGTTTTAGAGTTTGAGCCTGTCAAGCAGCCATGTGCACCATAGCTAAAGAACATGAGACACAAATCATGGCTATCAGTATAGCCTGTTCTCTGTGACCTCTGCTCTAAGGCAAGACCCTTGGGGTATCCATAACTCAGTTTTCAGAGACCTGCATGCTCAGCATCAGCAATGGGCACAGGGATCTTGTGACTGACTTAGACCAGATGACTCCAGGTGGGGGAAGATGGACTCAATTATCACTTCCTAAGCCACCAAACTCTGACGTCAGCTGACCAAAGGCATCTTGCTACATGAATACACTAGCTGGCTTCTCATCCTCTTTAAGGAGGAAGGCAATGATACCACATGTGAAGATACCTGTGCGGCTAGGAAGGTACTGAGATGCCAATCCTGGCTGAGTTCTAGGAGCAAATCTGTTTTTTAATACATTTGCTCACTGCTAAGTCCTTTTTAGACTCAGTATAGCAAATGAGTTGTGCCCCACTTCCCAGAGCAAATCTCCTCTCTTGAGGGGACCACTTCACAAAAGTGGCTGTGCAGCTGTCCTCAGGATCACCAGGGTTAGCTTCAACAGAGGCCATTTTTCTGATTCCAGAAACAGGAAATGCCATCTGTCCTGCCCTGATGATTCGGTTTGGTCGCCCAGTCAGGGCCTGTGATGGATCCTGACGTTCATGAATTCTCTTCCACCAGCCCTCAATCTTGTGGGAAGGGTGTGTGTGTGTGTGTGTGTGTGTGTGTGTGTGTGTGTGTGTGTGTGTTCGCACGCACATGTGTGCTTATTCGCTGCACACATATTGAGCCTGTGAACTCAGTAACTTTTAAATGTCTGCCAAGGTTTATTTCCCCACTTCTAAAGGATAACTTGATAGCATTGTAGGTTTGTCATGTTCTCTTCACCATGTTGATGATTTGACCCAACTCTGCTGTTGTTCAAGTGGTTTCTGGGAAATTTGATGTAGCTCTCGTTTTGTTCTTGCTGGGAAGCATCCTTACCCCTTCTGCTTCTTTTAAAGTTCTCTTTGCTTTCATTTCTTCTCTGCTATCTGAATGTTGTAGGCTTCACTGTAGATGTTTTGGACTTACCCCTCCTGGTGTTCCCTGGATTTCTTTAATGTGAGCTTTGGTATCTGCTCTTAGCTTTAGGAAATGTTTAGTCTTTAGTGTTTCAAATATTTCCACTGTTGAGTTCTCTCTTCCCCATCCCATCATGCCGTAGGGATTACATTTGAGCCCTTAGGCCCTGTCCACACTATAACCCCAGCTGTTTGTTCATGACAGTGTATCCTGTTATTAATTAAATATCATTTATTTAAATGTGTTAATTTGGTTTCACAGGCATTTTTTCACATACACTTTCACTACTTTAAGTTGTGAATTGCACATCTGCCCAGGGTCATCCTGCTTAGGGGACAGTGGTTCCCCATGTCCTCAGCCCTCCCACCCGTCTGAAAGAGTCAGTTTGCATGCTGTCCTGCTTTGCTTATTGTTTGAAGAGAGTGGTGACGTTTGCCTCCTTCCCACTACCAGGAAACTCTCCAGACCGTTATCTCATTTTTTTCCCAAATCATCTATTTATAGATACTGATAGGAGCCTTTCTTCCTTCTTCTTTTAATTATGAAGGATTTTTGAGATTCATATAGCACAGGTTTGGAGATTGGCAATTATAGTGTTTCAGACAAACCATTCTCTAAGCATTATGATGAAAAACAAATTTACTCATCTTTAGATAAAAGAGTATAAAGGAAATGGTTTCCAGTTAAGGAGTTTCTCTCCATGCAAGATATTAAGTTCAGAAAGTTTTTGTCATGGTTTTCAACTTGAAAATCACACATCTGTAGTACAGGATGAGGGGTGTGTGAAGATAGCAAATAAAGACAGAGATGAGAGAGAGGGAGAGATCAAGTTGTCCAGTCATAAGTGAACTTCAGTTCAAAATCTAAACTTTCTCAACCACTTGGGAGTGTTGGCAGAACTGTGGGAGTTCTCTGCCACATAGAAGAACAAGTGAAAGACCCTAGTGTCAGCTCACACCTCCCATAACTAAGGAGCCTACTTTGAATAAATGAGTTCTTACCCACGATGGTGACTTGATTATATTCCTAAGCACTTTTGCATGCCACTAGCACTGTGCAGTGCTTTCTGTGGGTCTTCTTCTGACTTCTCAGCACACAGTGTTTACATCTGGGACGTTCTCTGGCCATGTGGGAAGCGTTAGTTCCCACTCCTTTCCCTTCTAACACAGTTAAGCCTCCCAGTGTTCTTTCTACATGAGGAAGGCACCAGTGGCAACCGATGTGCTTTCTTTGGGCCAGTGTTTTATTTTATATTTTTAATTATTTCCTGTGGTGGCTAGTTTTATATCAACTTGAAACGAGCTCTCTGAAAGGAGTTATCTGAAAGGAGAGACCTCAGTTGAGAGATTGCCTCCACGAGGTTGGACTGTAGGCCAGACTGAAGAACAGTGGTTCCCAACCTATAGGGCGAGACCCCCACTGGGGTCGCATAGCAGATATGCTGCATATCAGATATTTAAATTGTGATTCATAACAGCAGCAACAGTACACTTATGAAGTAGCAATGAAGTAATTTTATGACTGGGGATCACGGTAACATGAGGAATTGTATTAAAAGGGTCTCAGTATTAGGAAGGTTGAGAACCACTGCTGTGGAGCAATGTTTTTAAATTAATGATTGATGGAGGAGGGTCCAACTCATTGTGGGTGGTGCCCTTCTTATGCTGGTGGTCCTGAGTTCTATAAGGAGAGCAAGCTAGTAAGCAGCACCTCTCCATGGTCTTTGCATCAGCTCCTATGTTGTAGTAAGGTCACTTGCTTGTTTCCCAGCTGCCCAGACTCCCGAAATAACCACACAGAAATTGTGTTAATTAAATCACTGCTTGGCCTATTAGCTCTAGCTTCTTATTGGCTAGCTTTTACATCTTCATTCAACCCATTTCCATTAATCAGTGTATCGTCACGTGGTTGTGGCTTACTGGCAAGGTTCCGCGTCTGTCTCTGGTTCCACGGCTTCTCTTTGACTCCGCCCTCTTTCAGCATTTAGCCTAGCTTTCCCCACCTAAGTTCTACCTTGCTATAGGCCAAGCCAGTTTCTTTACTCATTAACCAACAAAAGCAACACAGAGAAAGAAGGACCTCCCAGGGGCTGGAGAGATGGCTCAGTGGTTAAGAGCATTGCCTGCTCTTCCAAAGGTCCTGAGTTCAATTCCCAGCAACCACATGGTGGCTCACAACCATCTGTAATGAGGTCTGGTGCCCTCTTCTGGCCTGCAGGCATACACGCAGGCAGAATATTATATACATAATAAATAAATAAATATTAAAAAAAGAAGGACCTCCCACACCACTCCTTATCCTGACTTCCCTTGGTGGTAAACAGTGATATAGAAGTGTTAGCCAAATAAACCCTTTTCTCTCCAGGTTGCTTTTCACCATGGTGTTTTTATTGCAGCAATAGTAACCTTAACTAAGATATTTACCAACATTTACACCATGAATTGACATAAAATCTGGCTTTTGGGCTTCTGAAACTTGCAGCCCCCATGGCAGCCATTGATAGAGCCGAGTCTGTTTCCCCTCCTTGCCTCCAGTCCTTATCTTCTGAACCTGACTTCTGTCACTTATGCTACCTTCCTGGCACAAGATGTTTGTGTTGGACACTGAAACACAGATAGAGCACAGAGCCAGTGACGGGAGACTGGCTGGGGACATTGAGAGCTGGCTGTGTTTGACAAAGGTTCATGGGCTAAAAGAACTTGCCCAACAGCTATGAGCATCAAATTGTGGGTTTCTGATGTGAACTCCATTCAGTTTGAGCTTTACTTATGAATCCTTAAAGGGGTTCCTTTGTACCTGAAAATCAGTAATGAAATGTTTAGTGTGGGAGTCCAAAATTGGCTCATACATATAAAGAATTAGAAAGGGAAAAGTCAGGTCGTGAGCTGTTATTTTGTAATCTTTTTAGAGGAATTCAGACAAGCAAAGATACAGGGGAGTCTGCATAAGTTGACTATGCAACTCTTTTAAATTTAACTAAAGGACAATGGTGAAGCATTTATTTGCATAAATTAGCCCAGAGTAAATCGAAGAAATTCACACCCAACATGAGCATTTTGTCTAAATTGTGGAGCCAAGATTCTCCGTCCTCCACTTCAGTGTTCCAGGGGAGACCTAGCCTAAGAATGTTTTACAGGAACTGGTGGTGTTGGAGCAGCAACATTAAGATGGAGGTACAGTGGCCAGAGCAACACAGGCCTAAACAGAGCACACAGGCCTAGACGCCAGCTCCCACACAGTGCAGCTGGCTGGGAAGGGGCTCATGAAATGGTCATGTCTGCACCTAAGAGGGTGCCGAGAGGTCAGACCCACTGGCCTCTTATGGGGCTCATAGCTTCTCCCTCCAGGAGACATTGTATGCAAATTTTGCTCATCTGTCTTAAATAAATGTCTTTTGTCTCACCAACTTTAGCAATTAAAAGGGCAAGTTAATCTTGGGGCTGTTCTTCCTTCAAAGTATAGAATTAAAAGATGATTATAACTACAGGCAAGAAAGCATTTAGATTATGCATCATTTAGAAATGATAATAAAGAGTATCCATATGGTCTCCTGTTCCACCACTGTTGCATTAGCAATCACCTGCCATGGGTGTGGTTGTGATTATATGGCTCATTTCAATTCTGCCATGTCCTATGTCGATCAGTGTCCAAATGATTTACTAGAAATAACTGCCATCTTTCTGTTCTAAATGGTAGTAGGTGCTTAGGAAGAATATTTTCTCTTCTTTTTTCTTTCCTTTAAAGAATGTTTTATATGTTTTATCCCCTCCCCTTCCTTCCACCAGTCACTTGCATGTCTCTCCACTCTCGAGTTGTTAGCCTCTTTTTCTTTGATTATTATTTATACATGTATGCGTGTATGTACAACCTGCTGTGTTTGTTTTAATTGTGTGTATATGGTTTCAAGGCTGACTACACTGCACTGGGCAAGAAGCTCATCCCTGGGAAGGCTGACTCTCCTCCTGTAGTTCTCTGTGTGTGGGTGGGATCCCAGGAAAATTCCCCTCTTCCTTGTTAGCATGTCTGTTGATCCTGCCATTGTTCTGGTCTTGTTCATGAGCCATTTCTAGGAGAGACTTCCATAGCAGGCTTGGTGTCTTCTAATACCTCCTCACTACATCCTTTTCCCTTGGGTTTTGAAATCCATCTTTGTCTGTCTTAGGTACAGAACCCTGGTAATAAGATCTGCAGAAGTGTGTTTTATCCGCTTTTTATGTCATTTTCCATTGGGCTTTCATATATGTAGCTGTCACTTTAAATAATGGGTATCTTGTGGTTAGTGAGTTCTTTACAAAGGCCTGGATCTCTTCGGGCACTCTTTGTATTTCCTTCTGCTGAGAACTTAACCCTGCTGGAAGTTAAGTTGGTTATAGTCAGCATCATTTCAATGTGGAATAATTGCAGTTCACTGGGGTGTAACCCTGTCACAAATTGAGAACTTGTATCCAATTTTGCTTGGCAGATATTTATTAGAATCTACTCTTTGACACTGTGTCTCAGACAATTATTTAGTAAGAAACTAATAATTCTATGAGCGTATCAGTTAACAGACAGTGACAATCATTCAAGGGTCATTGGTTATTTGGGGTTAGCTCGCTCGTTGTAGGAAGCATCGTCTGTTTGTTGTTGCTGTTGTTATTGTTATTGTTGCTGCTGCTGCTGTTGCTGTTGCTGCTTCTGTTGCTGTTAAGAGAGGTAGTGGATGTTTTCTATATCTATATCTACAGCCTGGCAGGGTACCTCACATGGATAAAGCATATAAATCAATGCAAGAGGGATGACTGGTTTGGTAGAGGTTATTTCTGAACATGAGTCAATCCCTGTACCATGACTCTGTCCACATGCACGTCTACATAACTGAACTCTTTGTCCCAAGGAAACTGGCCAAGAAGCGGAAAGAGACTATGAGCAGCACCCGGCAGGAGATGACTGTGATGGTGAATTCTATGGACAAGAGCTATGCTGAGCAAGGCACAAACTGCGATGAGGCCTTTTCATTCATGGACACACACAACCTGAATGGGAGATGTAAGTGTCCACAATGCATGGATTTCACTGTGCCTATTGGGCTAGACAGGGTTCCAGTAGCTCTGTGAGATTAAAACCCCAAATCCGCTTACAGCGTTCTCACGCAAAACTGTGTTCTCCAGTCTCTGTGCCTCGAGTTGCTAAGGGAACGTGTTTTTCTAAAGATGCTAGGGCCTAGAGCAGTGAGCCCAGGGACCCACAGTGAAATGTCTTTCAGCTCTTTGGGAGCAGTGACACAAAGGCTCCCTGCTGGCTGAGGCTGCACCTGCTCCCCTCCCCTCCCCCCCATTGTTACTCGGATCCCATTTGTACGCAAGCCAGGTGTGGAATTGCATCAGGGAAGTCTGTTGCCGAAACAGGTCATTAAATGGCAGTAACAAGTTAATTGTTTGTTTGTTCAGCTGACAGGTTCTGCCTTTATTATAGGGCAATTAGTAGCAATTAATAAATTAAAAGATGCTTCGATGTCTCTTAAGCTTCCCATCAGGTGGGCCACTCAGCTCAGCCAGTGCCCACCTGTGCCACCACCTGCGATCCCAGTGCAGGCAGCGTTTCCAGAGGGCATCCATTCAATTGATGATATGAGGTACAAAAGGAGCAGCTTTTCCATCCCCGGCTGTGTTGTCAGTGACCAGTGGTACACCCCACAGTTGGGCCTGATTTTGTGCTTCATGGAGCACCCTCGTCAAGTCCAAACATAGGGTTTCTTGGTGTGAAATGCATACATACAGACATCACTGGTCCCTGCTGTATGATGAGGATGGATAGGACAGCACAGGTATGACCGAAGCAACGCGCAGAAATGCTGGTAGGGCTCGTGACTGTGAGGAGCATGGAGATGAGGTCGAAGGGATCTCTGGTGCCATGGACAGTGGTGCTGGCCACCTGACCACGCCTTTTGGCTAGTGGATGCTGAACTGCCAGCCTTTCTGCCCTTAGGACCATGATATGCTCGCCTGTCTGCTCAGGAGCCTTGCATGCCTTTCCCACTCACTTAGCTTTCGCGGATGACTTCTTCCGTTGATAGTGGCTACCATCGTCCCGCCTTTTCTTCCCGTTTGCGTGTTCTCTCTGCATCCCCAGCTTGCTAGGCTTGCTTGCAGCGGGCACTACTCTAACTCACTGGGAGGGCAGAACTGTCCAGTTGGGTTCCTGGCCACCATCCTCTACCCTTCTCTGCAATTCGGTGGAGGGCACAGAAACTGGGTCGTCATAGCTAACTCCTTCACATTTTGGTGAGATTGTCATGGCTTTTTTTGAAACAGAAGTTACTTGTGTTTTCACTAGGAAAAAAGTACATAGTGTGCATAGCTCCAAATTAAAGTACCCTGCCTTTGTTTGTTATGAATTAGAATTGGGGAAAAAACCCACAAACTTTTGAGCACATACAGAGTTGGCATTTGTACAGTAGGGGCTGCTCTCTGAGCATCAGTGTATCAGGGACCACACAGGGCTGGGGCTGCTCTCTGAGCATCAGTGTATCAGGGACCACACAGGGCTGGGGCTGCTCTCTGAGCATCAGTGTATCAGGGGCCACACAGGGCTGGGGCCCAGCTCGGAGGAGGACACTCACCTAGCATGTATGAAACATATGTGAAGCCCCAAGAAGAGAAAAAAGGAGGAAGGAAGGAAGGAAGGAAGAGGTATGTTCTCTACTTTCCAGGGCCACCCATCCATGTTCCAAACTTTTATTTCACAGGAATAAAATTTTCTGTGAAATTTAGTGAGTTTCCTCAGGAATACATTTTCTTGAAGTGACCCACTCCGAGAACAGGAACCAAAACGAACAGTTATGGGATGTTTCAAGTTTGAACCCCAGGGCTCTGGAGCATCTTTCTGGACAGGAAGTCTGACTGGGCAGTTAGTTCTGTTCAGCTCTGTATCTGTAGGCATGCAAAGGTGCCGGGACTTGAAGCCTCTCTGGCTGACCCAGTGTTTGGAATTTGTTGACTGTCCTGTTAATAAACCCAGCAGAAGAAATTGTTCTCTCCTGCCCTGTTAGCCATGAGAGGTCTCTTAAAGTTTCACTGACAGGAATCCCCAGTGATAAACATTTTTTTCTAATACTCTCTTAATTCCCTTTTAATAAAAGTTACCAGGGAAGCAACCCTAGGAGAGTTTACACAGACACCCTGGGGTATAACACACACACAGGTCCACGTGTGCACGTGCATGTGACATGGATATACACATCTCTGTAAGATATTACTCAGAAAGTTCCAGAAGCTGTAGGATGAGTCGCTTTTTAAAATGAGACTGCAAGAAAAATGAGACCAAAGAATTTAAAAGTAAACCAGAATTCATTTATAGGAGTGGAGAATAATCTTCCCACCATGGCAAATACGAGTTATGCCTTCATCTTTAATACATCATAAAGGGGGAATACAGAATATGGGAAGTGAGAATGACCTCAACACGAATAAAGACAAACATATTTTAACACAAATGAGGAAATAAACATAATTATCTTGTATGTTCCTTGCACACTTTGCCCAGCACGTAAAAGTGGCCGCAGATGAGAAAGGGGCCTCCCACTCTCCGCCCGAGCAGTTTATAGGCGCACGATGTCTTTAGTTCTTGTTCTCACCGATTGCGGAATTCCTGGCAATTTAGCCAAAATCTGTTTTAGAGAAATGATCAGATAAATGAGAGGCAGCCTGGATTCCTCCCTCTGCCGTTGGCCTAATTGCTGTTTGAAGATACGAACATGATGCAAAGGCTCTTCCCTTTACGGCAGGAGCTGCTTCTAACAACTAAAATACATTAACACATCATCAAAATAATTAGAACCTGAGGAATCACAAGGATCCGCAGCACTGTCCCTTGGTAGGATGACGCGGTTGTGTATATATCTCCGTGGGAACTCAGCATCAAATAAATCACTTACTTAGAAGCATAGGCATGGGCACACATCAGTCACTGTGCTTTGATGAAATGGTGTTTTTATATTACGAATCAGTGAAGATGTAGAGGAGAATTAGCATACTACCTTCAGAATGGCAAAGTTCATCTTCAGTGGAATCAGAAGGTTTGACTTCTCCTCTTAGCAGTGGAGACAAAGGGACGGTGTGGTCATGTGTCCTTCAGAGAAATAATTCAAAGAAATAGAAGCATTTTCCTTTTATTTTCTTTTTTTTAGTATTTAAAGACTTAAAGAGCATCACGGAGGAAAACATTTTATTTCCAACATAGCACAAATCAACACCGCTATTCGCGCTATTCAGGAGCCATGTCACTTGTTCACACAGTTTTGAGTTGTAAACTTCAGCTCAGAGCAGAAGCGCCACCTCAAAGGCCAAGGCCCCAAGTCAGAGGACTTCCCTATTCAATCTGGTGGCTGTTTGTAGATGTTTTCCATCGTACCATGAGAAAAGTCTTGATCTGATCAGAAGGGTTTGTTCCTCAGAAAGGATGAGTACCTAACTACCCAGAGACCGCTGAGAACGGCGGTGTTTGCCGTGTGAGCTTCAGTGACTCCCAGGCGCTGTATGAGCAATCTCCTGTCACATAGGGTGGTGGTTCCCATGATTCCAGAGTGTCCTGTGTTCTGAACTCGACCTATCCGTGGCCTCTGACCAGCCTTTCTTTATTCACAGCTGTGTCTTCACCATCCTCCTTCACGATGAAAACAAACACGCTGAGCACGTCGGTGCCGAATTCCTATTACCCAGGTAACAGCCTCCCTGCCGGCTCGCATCCTTACCAGCTTTGGCAGTGCTTGGCCTTTTCGCTTGATACGTCATAAAGCCAAGGTTTCCTGTGGCTTTCCTGGGGAAACTGGGGACTGTTCATCAACCATTTACTGTTCTTTCTCTTTTTACTTTCTCTGCATTGCCCTGCTTACGATGTATGACAGACGCATTTGTGCCAACTGCAATTTTAGGTGAGAATAATCCCCTTACCCAAAGTTTATTTCAGGAGTGACTGAGAAAAGTCAGCCTCACTCTAGAGGAGACTGGAGTTTTAACTGTGCATGATGCCCTGGTTAGAAGTGGGGCATGGGGGTGGGCTAGGAGCATGGGGCAGGGTGATGAGTCTTCCTGTGAAGTCTCCACCAGTAGGAAGGATTTGCTGCATGCAGGGGTATGGTGATCCCAAAAGGTTTCAGTGAGCAATCCCAGCTCCAGGGCTTTCCCTTTCTGTGTTCGGATTTAATGTTAGTTCTGATCCCAGGGGATGACAAATGACACGTCATCACTCAGCTGTGTACTTCCGAGAGCTGAATTCTGCCCAATATGACAGTCGTAAAAGTGAAAATAGCTTCTCGTTATTTTCACTTATCTCTCTAAGCACTAGAATTGCCAGTTTCAAAAATAGCATTTTCCTAATGATACCCCCCCATGTTATACAGTGTAGTGATCGCAGTGGGGTCTAGACCTCCTACCCATCTGCCTAGGGCAGCCCCCAGCAGCGTGTCTGTCACACAGTGGAATTTTAACGGAACTGATGTTCTGAATGGCGGGAGGGCGCTTTATCATCGTGTGGTTTATTACGTGTCGGATGTCACAAGAAATGAACTAAAATGTTAGCTCAGTGGGGCAGAATGCATCTAAAGTATGAGATATTCCCAGCAGGGGGTTACAGGGGAAACAGTCCCGCTTGTACAGTTTAAGAAGGGCGAGGAGAAAGGACATTACCTGCCTGTGATAAGCAAACAAGCTTGGGCTGCTGTGCCGTTTGAGACGCTTAAGTAACCTGAGTGTGTCCCGGCTGTGTTCTCTTTCTCCTACTAACCGTGCGGAAAGGAGCACACCAAAAGCGACTTCCAGGTATATAACAGTTCTTGTAGCCAGAGCTTCATCTTCAACCTCCTCTTCCTGACTCTCTTCACTAGGCCTCAGTACCCCAGCCAGGGCTCCCCACTGTGCTCCTCAGTTCTCAGTGTTGCTGCATTTCCAGGGAGAGGGTAATTTTCGTTTTCATCCCAGAGTCCTTTAGGCTGAAGCAAAGTTGGTTGCCTAAGGAACAGAAATGAACTAAGATTAAGTATGGGACAGAGTATTCCAAGTATTATTCTGAGGCCCGGTACAGCCCCCACAAAATAGAGTTTGAGCAACTGTGAAGGGGGGCTTTAAATCCTTCTCACAGGTGAGGGACATGGGCTCATTTCACGCACACTGACATTCTGATCTCCATGCAGAGACATTTGGGAAGCCATTGGATAGGCGAAGGTTGTGGTGTCTTCGTGTGCTGTGGCGTTCACATCCGGGGTTCCTCTGTAGATGTTCTGATTCGGGAGGAACTCTGGGTAGGGACGGTTGAGGCGTGTGTTGTCAAAAGGAAAAACACATTCAGATTTCACAGCAGGGTTAAGATAAGCCTATTAGACAAATATCATTTCTCCAAAGCCACTGCCTTATTAGGAACATGAATAACATCCTTTGAAGTTGGTTGGGCTTCTTTTCTGAGAGAATATGACTTGACCAGTCAATTCAAGTTTCAAAATGGTGCGAGAAAAGCTAAGTCTGCCAAATGCACAGATCACTATTTTCTGGTATAATCTACGTAGCGGAAACCAGCAGAATCAGCAGCAGTACTTGGTGGAGTGCCATACTCTGGTGCACTGTCTGTTGCTGGAATCGGATCAGTGAGGTTATCCCTGGAAGCCACGGGGAGATGAGCTGTGTGTCCGCCCTGGTCCTCTGCAGGGACGGAAGCAGTTGCAGGTCACACCAAGACAAGAAGGGCTATTTTGTTGGGAAACTGGTGACAGAAACAATGCTCTAGTACCTTAGTGTTTCATTTTCACTTGGAAAGACCCAGTTTTCAAGGAGCATTCAAGTATATCTTTACCTCAGATGATAGATAATAAATGATTGCTCCTCCTCCATCTCAGACATACAGCATCTGTTCCAAGTCAGTATTTTTCAACTAATTCATTAATGACTATAAAATTAATTTTATAATAACTAATTAAATTAATTTAAAATTAATTCTCAGAAAATCATCAGGACTGATATTAAGAAACCTTCCTTTCTGATACTTTCATCTAAGGCATTGTTTTTAATTTTAGAAAATTATTGGTGGGTAATTTTTTTTTAAATATAGGAAGCAGATGATACTGTTTACCAGTAATAAGTCATTTCCATCAGTGAGAAAAAGCCACTGATTGCTCGTTTTAGTAGGGTCGGGAATGTCTAGCAGGAGAGGTCACCCAGTTTCCTAACAAATATGGTACAGGACTTTCTGTTTCCCCTTGTTGTCTGTGCTGGACAGCAGCTCTTTCTGGGAGGATGCAGTGGTATGTAAGTACCTGAAGAGGTGTTCCATCGTAGAAATGAGGCCAAAGTTTCATCGTGCAATGGAGAAATATATACATTGGCAGCGACTGTCATTCAATGGCCTTAAAACTCTAAAATCTGCAGACCTGGGGTCAGAGCATCACTAGGGGCTGGAAAGTCCCCTGAAAAGGCTGAGTCCTGCAGTGCTGTCTCGCTCAGCCATAGTGAAAGGCAGATTCGTTATGTTCACCACACAAAGTATGAAACGAAGAGAACAAGAGAGGCACAGAGGGGAAACTAATTAACGTTCCATTTCTTCTAGTATTTATACAGAACAGAGCTCTCTCCTAGAGAACTAAGAGCCCAGTGGATTGAGTCCCTCAGCAGGGATCCTGCCTCCCAGCTGTTAACTCCTGGCGGTTGCCAATAAGCAGATCTGAGATGGGGGTATTCCAGGGGGTATTGGTGACTATAAAAATGGGAACAGAGACATTGCTAAATTTCAAAGCAAATCCAAATGAAAAAAAAATCATAAAATCAGCTTACCACCCTTTTTTATTTTGTTTTCTGTGTCTTTAGCCGCCTTGTAGTGGTTGGGGTGCCATTTCCGCCACAGCGACATAGCTCCACACCTGTGTGCCACCCTTCATACCATGCATCCCCAGGGGCTTTGCGATGCAGACAGAGCAAGGTTCCAGGACAGGCCCAGCTCACCATGTTCCTTGAAACTAAGCCTTTAGAACAGCAACAACAACAACAAAAACAAAAAAGTTAACACCAACTATGGCTGAAATCCCTGTTTAATACATAATCTGGAATTCCCAAACAATCCCACCCTTTTTCATATATTTCTATTATTTATACATGAAATTGACTTGATATCGCCTTGTAAATGATTTTTAGCATTGTGATTTCATAAAAGCCTTCCTGGTTCATGAAGCAACTAAAGGGATTCAGCATCTTAAGGAGTTAACCCATAGAAGATGAAATTCTTAATTGAACACTTGTGCCTCAAACACTTCCAATAGATAACATTTCTGCAATTTATTAATCTAATTTACTAGTCATCACCCATTAAAACTGAGCCTCTTTAGGCTTGTTTGGCCAAATTTTGACATTAATTTTCTAGTACAATTTGATTGGCTTTGTTGAAGAAATTTCAATGACAAATGAGCTGAAGACAAATAGCCTTTCTTTAGTTATTTCTTGGTTCATGGGGGATGAAAAGCAATTATATACTAATTTTAACCTCCCTTTTTCTTACTGAGTACTTAAATGAAACAACTCCATCCTACCATGATGGGAGGGTTAAGGCTTTGCCCTCTGACCACCTCTCAATAGAAACTCTAACTGGAAGACCGAAAGCACACAGTAGAAGTGCCTATAGCTCTCTACACAGTACTGTTGCTTATGTCCTGTTTCCTTTTTCTCCTCCTCTCTTCTCCTGATATGTATCCGCTTTAAAGTGCCAATCAATGGTAAGTTCCCCAACTGGCCCCTTGGAGAAGCTGCGGAGGGAGTGTGGGGGTGTGTGTCTTACCCGTAGACTTGAGGGAGCCAGTGTGCTGCCCTGTGCTGGCCTGCATGTTTGCTGTCATAGAACATTCTGTGTGTGATGCGTTGGCCCACAGTATTTCGTTAAGCTTTCTGATCCCAGAGCATGCGAAGTGACTCATCAAAGCATTATCCCCAAACCAGGCTCTCTCTTAGTTTTTCTCCTCTGATTTCTTGTACCAAGTGCCCATCCGCATTGCTAGCTTTATATGCCGAACCATTTTGTGCACTTTTCTTTTGCTCACAGAACATTTGTAGAGTTTATTTACTTCATTACACAAATTAATTAGCTGACGATTGGACGTGGACAAGCCTGGTTTTTGCACCAGGTCTTGATGAAGTTTCGGATTGAAACTTCTCCCAATTTTACCACTGAAATGCTAGAAGGCTCCTGTCGACAAGCTTCACAGAAGCAATATCTCGTTTGGACTGCTTTGTAAGAGCAAAGATTCCCGCCTCATTCCGAGCAGTATTGCCGACCCCATTTAAACCTATGAACCTGTAGCCTATGATTTCTGGCTGAGCCATCCTAGGGTAGAAGGATGTCAGTAGCTAGCTTGTTAGCATCCTGTGATCCTGACTCAGCCTGCTGGCTCACCCTCCTTTTCTCTTTCATCTTCCTTTCTAGATGAGACCCACACAATGGCCAGCGACACCAGCAGCCTACTGCAGTCCCACACGTACAAGAAGCGCGAGGCTACTGACGTGCCTTACCAGACAGGGCAGCTTCACCCGGCTATCCGTGTGGCAGACCTCCTCCAACACATCACTCAGATGAAGTGTGCTGAGGGCTATGGCTTCAAGGAGGAGTATGAGGTGAGCCTGGGCTGTGTGCTGCCTGGATCCGAGAGATGCCAGGCAAGGCCCAGAAGGGGCATCCACAGGTGTTTTCCCAGCTGCTGGGGAATGTGTTCAGCGGGAAAGGAAAACCATTCCACATTATATTTCCTCAGGCGGAAGCGTGCATTGGCCACAGGCTATCTTCCCCTCCCCCTGCTCAATCAGTTCTCTGATACTGAGTCCTACGTCAAATCCAAGTTCTGTAGCTGTCTCGGGAAACACGTCCTCACTTCAGGCCACTGGTTGATCCAAACAGTGAAGTAAAGTTGTAAAGAGTCGACCGAAGTAACGAGGCTGGCTATTGTCATGCCTGTAACTGCTCATCGTCCCGGAGTGCATGCTGCCGCCATAGGTGCCCCAGGGGACACCTGCGAGGGTTTTTTCTGGGACCATGATATCCTCCCACCATATATAAAATGCAGGAATCTCCTCTTCCCCAGCTTTCAGCAGCAGCAGTTCTGCTATTAACTCACTGTTGAGCCAGAGGGAACTGTCTAACTTCAAAAAATGTAACTCAAAATAGTACACTGTTCATTGAGCATGTATGCAGGTATGGAGTGTAGGGGTGGTGTGCAGATGTAGTGTGCAGGTGTGGT
>PVIU01004438.1:96953-127027 GCA_004026605.1 Ondatra zibethicus | reverse complement strand
CACTGTCTCAGTAGGTGGACCAGCCCCTCACGGTCCTAACTTCCTAACTCATCTTCTCCCACCTTCTGCTCTTCACCTGCACCTTGGGGGCTCAATCCATTGCTCTGATGTGAATGTGGGTCTCTGTCTCTATCTCCATCCATCGGATGAAATTTCTCCCACCTCTATCCCCGCCCCTGGCTTCCAACTTTTGCTTGAGAAAAATACCCTTTAAGGATTCTTATATTTTCATGTGTTTTTGTACTATTTATAATACTAAAATTGGAGAGAAATTTATCTTTGTCTAATTTTAATGTCTTACAAATATCAAAGAAGTGAATGTTTTGTAAAGCAATTGTGGTGTGGGAAAGTCCTTCTGTATATGTGTTGCTTTTATTGGTTAATGAATAAAGAAGCTGGTTTCGGCCAATGGCTTAACAGAATGTAGCCAGGCTGGAAAAAATAGAGAAGGAAGGTGGTGTTAAGGAGAAGCTGTGTAGCCCTGCCAGAGACAGATGCCTGGCAGAAACTTGCTGGTAGGTCACAGTCACATGGCAATACAAAGATGAACAGAAATGGGTTAAATTACAATGTAAGAGCTAGCCAATAAGAAGCTAGAGTTAATAGGCCAGGCAATGATATAATTGATACAGTTTCTGTGTGGTTGTTTTGGGGCTGGGAAGCAGGGAACAAAGAAGTAGCCCCTACATCACAATTAAAAACAATTTTTGAGAGGTAACTGGTCCTTTTTAATACAGAAAAAACCGGAATAAATATTGTCAGTTGCTTTATGAAATATAGTTGCAAACAAATTGTTGATTGGGGTGATATTTATATACTATTTGAAGAAGAGGTTTGTTTTTTTAACAATAAAAAATTTGAATGACACACTTGTGCAATTTAATTTGTAAGACTATCTATTTGTTAACGTGAATTAGTGAGAACAAACGTGTATGAAACTCCTTAGTGGGGATGAATAATCCTCCTTTCACATTTAAAAAATTAGCTATTATCCTCATAACAGCCTGGATTGTTAGCAGATATTATTTTTCTTTTTGTAAAAAAAATATATATACTTATTTGTTTTATACCCAGGCAGGAGTTTCCCTTCCCTCTTACTTTCTCAGCCCATCTCGCCATTCCCCCTCTGTTTCCACTCCCAACTCCACTCCTCCTCTAAATCTGTTTAGTAAAGGACAAGTCTACCATGAGTGGGAAATAACTTAATCTATAGCTCAACTGAGTGAAACCCAGTACCTCTACTGCAAGCCAAAAGTAAAACTAGGAAGGAAAAAATGGCAAAACAAGCAGGGGGGTTATATATGGTGATTTACCTACAGAAGTGTTGCAAGGGAGAGGGCCTGCTTGTTTCTCCTAGCCACCCGATTAGCATAAACCAAAAATAACCACACAGAAACTGTATTAATTAAAACACTGCTTGGCCCATTAGCTCTAACTTCTTATTGGATAACTCTTACATCACAGTTTAGCCCATTTCTACTAATCTGTGTATCGCCATGTGGCCGTGGCTTACCGGGAAAGACACCTGGCAGCTCCTTGGTGTCTCTCTCCTACTCTGCCTTTCTTCCACCCAGCATTCAGTTCTGTCTTTCCCACCTAACTAAGATCTGCTCAATCAACTAGGCCGAGACAGTTTCTTTATTCATTAACCAATGAAAGTAACACACAAACAGAAGGAAGTCCTACAACACAGAAGAAAGGCCTATATTATGCCTGTTGTACTGAGTTCATTATGAACAGTTTTCTTTCTATAAGTGTTCTAGCTTGGATAGTGAATTTTGTGGCCATTTAATTAAACATCATCTGGAAATATTAAAAAGAAAAATCTCTTAATCCAATTATTGTTGCCCATATTTGCATACTTGTGAGGACATCCATTGAGCATATTCCCTAAACCTTGACTCGGTAGAGGTTTATATAAATGACTCATCTACTACTGAGAAATCATAGTTATTTGTATTCTTTAACTTGAGACGTCTGGATTTTCTGTATTAACAACTACCTAGTTGAAAAAATAAGCTTCCATACAAATCTTGGATGTAGCACATATCTATAGTTACAAATATAAATTATTTATCTGGGAATACTTAGTAAAAGAACTTATGTTTTCTTCTTGTAGGACCTGTGATATTTCCAGTTGTATGATTTGATCAAGTTTATGGTAACAGACATGAAGCAAGGTTAATATACAATAAGAAAGTCATTGGTATTCCCCATAAATATCATACCCCTATTTCACCAGTGAACACATTTTGCCAATTATATCAATATTGTAACATGCTTGTGTCAGAGAACATTGATATCTGTCCTTGCTTAATATATTGCTGCACTATAAAAGATACCCAGTGAAGAAATTTGCTGGTCAGTTACAGATTGAATTCTCCTTTTCCTGCATCCTAAAAAAGTAATGTTGTCTACATTCAATCTTAATTTAATCCTGTTATAGTGAGCAATATTGCAAAGGCCTGCATTATTTGGGATAATTCTGGTACTTTTTATGAATGCCTCTGAAATAGTTATCTTTGAATAAGCATCATTCAAAATTGACTTCTATCCTAGTATTGCCTATTTCAGGAATACATATTACTTTTTCCTTCTTCATAGTCTTTCTTCCAGAAAAGGATGTCAATTCTCCCACCTACCTGTCCAAATGATCGAGTACTGATAGTGTTTGTAGTTTTTCCAAAACTCTCAATTTTGCAACAAATGTCAAATTCAAGGTTCCAGTGTAATTTTTATGACTCTGATCTCAAATTTTGAGTATCCTTTTTCATCCTTTGTGCTGTACTGGGAGCTAGAGTGATGCGGGAGTTACTTATTGGCCCAACGAAAAGCCAAAGGGCTGTTTGGTGGTGGCGCACACCTTTAATCCTAGGACTTGGGAGGCAGAGGCAGGGGGATCTTTGAGTTCAAGGCCAGCCTGGTCCCCAGCAAGAGGTCCAGGACGTGCTTCAAAGTTACACTGAGAAACTCTGCCTCGAAAACAAACAAATCAAAACCGAAACAATAAAAAAGGAACAACAGCAACAAAAAATAAACAAGTAGAATGTTAGTTCTGTGTGTTTGTTCAAAGACCTACTTGTTAAGCCTCAGTCTGAGACTGGGATTGGTTAATGGATCTCAGAGCGGTTAAGTTTTCCATTCCTGGTATCTTAGCTCTTTCTTATGAAGGGCTGTGTTTTTCAGGCTTTAAGCTGTTGTGTCTGAAGGTTTCTGTGTTGTCTTTGCTAACACTGTCTGACTCAGCTCTCTGCTGACCTTGGCCCACTTTACCCCTTCAAGTACTATGTATGATCCTGTACTTTTTAATGAACTTACAAAGCATAAGTCAACAGCTTAGGCATGACTTCCCAGTTCCACCTATTTGTCTTCATCATTTCTCATTCCTCGTCCAACTACTCAACACCTTGCTGTTACAAATCCTTATTTATATGGGTTCAGATCAGGAATACATGTGAGGAATACCTTTTAGTTGTGGTTGCTGCCTTATTATTGGAATTATTTCATTTGAAATCTCTTGTCTAGCTCATGGTTTACCACTTTACCAATTTGAATTGTCACAATTTCACTTGCTGCTAGAACCATTTCTTGATAGAATAAACTCTTAGAAAGATACCAACATGCTACCAGGTATCAAGCAGCCTTTGTTTTAACTTGTCTTAAGAAATGATCATGAAGATTTGGTATTTTATTACAATATTTAATTGATACATAAAATTGAATATAATATTTCTATGCATGTCTATTGTATCATATTAACTAACATTAAAATATGTATCTTCTAAGCATTTAAATTTTTCTTCTAGCTCTTTGAAATGTACTGTATATTCTCTTTATTTGCAAAAACCATGTTCTACAATGATACATCGGAATTTGCTCTTTTCTTCCTGTAGCTTGCACTATGGGTGACTTTTGTTTTCCCAGAAGTCTGTATTCTCCTATGTCTCTAAGATCAACCATGCTAATTGTAGTCCCTATTTAATTCTTCCTTTCATTGTCCTAATTGAAAAGATTGATTTCCTTGTTGTCATTCCTTCTTTGTTTCTTTTACAGGATTGGGTTCTGCTAAATTCATGCAGTGTTCATCATAATCAACATAATATGGACTCCTTATCATTTATTCTACATCAGCCTGGGAACTTTGCACAGTTAAAGCTTACTTGATGATTATTCTATATTACATACATGTGGTTATAATTATTTCCTTTGGAGATTTCAAAGATAACAAATTTTAATCACTTACAGAATTACCTTAATAACCTTCCCCAAAATCTGTTGGATTAGGACAAGGGTTCTATTTTTTTAAATTTTAATTACCTTGTTTCCTTAAAATAAATTTAATTTGTGGCATTTTTTCTAATTTATTGCACTGTATATGTAGGTCATTAATAAATAGAAGTAAACATTCATCAAAAGCACAGGCTGATCAAAAACATTCCAGAGTTTCTATAGAAGAAGCTGTCAGTTCCCTTTTATGTCTAATACTTGTAACAAAGATCACAGTAACTGGCGAACTTATGCCATGGTATTTAAGTTGCCATTCACAGTGATGGATGTACATTAATCAACTTGTCAAGCCCCAAATCAACAAAATGTACTTTAATATGTATTTGTTTGAAGTATTTATTCTGTAGCAAGGTATAACACTGTATAAATATTTC
The DNA here is from genome assembly GCA_004026605.1 of Ondatra zibethicus. Classification (NCBI taxonomy): domain Eukaryota; kingdom Metazoa; phylum Chordata; class Mammalia; order Rodentia; family Cricetidae; genus Ondatra; species Ondatra zibethicus. The sequence goes on along the minus strand of PVIU01004438.1, from coordinate 122,366 downwards.
TTTGTGATATATTTATGCCATGAATAATATAAAGTCATTTGCCTTTCAATCATAGCATCAATTTGAACCAGGAATAGATATGAATTTTATATGCAAATGAACAAAACTCAAAAGATAATTGGATTTTTTTGCTCTATAATAGAGATTCCACTTAATATCTTATTTCAGTTTCAAAGCTAAACATGCAAAGCTTTGGCCAGAAGCAGGAGCCACTCTTCATTGACACCATAGGGACTAGAAGAATTTTTCGTCAAATTTCTTAGGGATTAATTTTATAAATAGTCAAACTCTCTGATTCTCTGAATTTTATTATTATATTCATTATGCCAAATCCTGGTCAAAATTGGGTGATTCCATTTGTACAGATCATTATTGAGCAAGCAAAACTATTATCAATATAGAATGCATGATATTGGCAAGGGAGGTTTGTAGCATTAGGAACCAGTAGTTGCTTGGTTTTGCAGTGTTTTCCAAATGATATGAAAAGTATAAAGATAACTACAGGATTTTGTATTTAGCACTTGACTATTGCAAGGCCACTCTTAATAATTTATGGAATTATTTTTAGTTTATAAATATATATATGTGTGTGTATAAACGTATACATGAATATATACGTATATATATATGATGACTGCCAAAAGAATGTAATAATTTATCACTGCATTAAATAGTAATACAATTATTCAGTATTTCCATAATCAGTGATTTTATATCAGATTTTATGTGTTATAGAATACTAGTCATAAAATACTGTATGTAATAAGTAAAACAGACCAAGGTTTATAAGAAGCAAAGTATGAAACCAATAGTTATTTGAACTACAGAGATCAAACATAGAAGATTCAAATCTTGTTTTGTAAACTTTTTTATTTTAACTCTCCATTATATCTTAACCTTTTTGCAAAGTGTATTGTTTTTTACTTCTGATACACTTGCTTATCCAAAGCTCTCAAATTTGGCTTGTATATAATTAATTTTGTATAACTTCAACAATATATTTGATATACCACTTTTTCCTGGGATAATTTTGATTTATCCTATAATATCGTAGGATGGATTCTGCAAACATATGGCAATTTCTGGTCAGGCACATGATGATAATGTGGAGTACTAGCATGAGACAGAAATATTTGAACTAGAAATCAGCCTAGTACCTTCCATAGCAACCTTTATTACCTATGCAAGGATATCATCCTGAAAGATTTTAGAATCTTTATTAGTTTTCCTTTGTCAGTAACATTACACTGTAAAATACAATACAACACAGAATTCGTTCTGTGAACTCAACTCAAATATTAATTCCTTGTCCTAATAGAAAGTTTGTCCCAATCAGATCATGTACTTCATTTTATCTCATTAAGATTTAGTCATCTTTGTTATAACCTTCTTCATTCTGTTCACACAAAGGACCCTCAATGTCATAGCATACTGAAAATAGGCTACTGCACAATGAACATCACTAGAAACATTTTTCTCAAATCCAAGTATCTACATTTAAACTTTTAAACTGTTTTTTTTTACATAGAAATCATACTTTATAGGGGGCTTTATTGTTGGTTTGAATATATTTGTTTGTTTCTTAAATGAGTTAAACTAATAACCCTTCTCAAAAACAATAGCAAGGGATAGTCATGAATGAAAAAACTTATTGATACACAGCTTCTTGAGAAAAAGTGACAAATGAGTGCTGAGTCCCATATGAGACATGAATATCATGCAGTCTAAAGCTCTGAAATTAGCATGTAAGGGGATAAAATTAATGCAAAGTGCAGTAGATCTTAGATGGGATGCAAATGTCAACTTTGAACTCACAATGATGGGGGATGCTTACAAAGGCTCTGAGCAATCACTGGTATGGCTGCAGTAGGTTCTCAGAAGGCCCTTCCATTTACTAAGTAAGCATTTGCTACTGATTCAGGAAGAAGACCCATTGCTGTCAACAATGGTGTATTTTGTATGCCCTTGTGACTCCACCGGGTTCCAGTGAATGCCAAAACAAAACCAAAGGTTATGAATTTTGGGAAAGGACTGAGAAGGAGAAAGGACCATTGCTGGTGGGAATGCAAACTTGTGCAACCACTTTGGAAATCAGTGTGGTTTCTCAGGAAATTGGGAATCAACCTACCTCAGGATCCAGCAATACCACTCTTGGGAATATACCCAAGAGATGCCCAATTATACTACAAAAGCATTTGTGCAACTATGTTCATAGCAGCATTATTTGTAATAGCCAGAACCTAGAAACAACCTGGGTGCCTCTCAATGGAAGAATGGATCATAATCAATATGCAGACAATTTACAGCTAAATTGCTTAATACAATATGTGTATCTTTGAACTAGTGTTAGTTTTAAATATTATTAAATGTGTTCTACTTTAAAATAAATTTTAAGTGATAGGCAAAACATTGTAGCTATGGAGAGGTTGTTTGAGATAAATATTTCTTGAATGGGAATAGAAACACAAGAACCAGTTAGTCTACTTCACTTGTGTCTAGTGATCTTAAAAGTTCAGCCAATACTTGTGTCCCCATTCTGACATTGCAAATGAGACCCTAGGAACATGGCAGACTTTAAATGTGTCAAAGGAGACCGTTCTGGTTCTGAAGGACTCCGAGAGGTTGGCAGGGAAGACCCCAATATCTTGTTATTTCTGAACTTCATCTTCAATTAATTTGACTTTGTTTCATAGTGTGTTGTGTTGATTTACATTAATTTGAAAATGTTTCACAAAAGAGTATGTTCAAAGTGACTGTTTCTTCTCATAGAAGAAGAAGGATACATTGTCAGGTTTGAATTAAATTTCCAATAATGATGGGGCAATGAGTAATCATAGTTGTTATGTCAACTATGTCCCAAATTGTATTCATAGATGAATCTTGAATGATTTGTAGAAAAATAAAATGATGTTATTTATATTTGGCTACTCTAGGCTTGTGAGCTATAGGCTTAATGTCCTTTGTTTATGGCTAGGGTCCACTAATAAGTGAGTACATACCATAATCATCTTTTTGGGTTTGGGTTATCTCACTAAGTATAGTGTTTTCTATTTCCATCCATTTGCATGCAAACTTCAAGATGTCATTGTTTTTTACCGCTGAGTAGTATTCTAATGTGTATATATTCCACACTTTCAATGCTTCAATGTACCAGAGATTTGTGCAATGACTGCATTTGGGATACAATATGCATGAGCATGTTCCACAAATGCATTTGTTTGCAGGTAGAGTTATCAATTGGCACATTGCATTAAGCATAACTCAGCAAGGTGTTGCTATTATATAGACCAGATGTGGAGCCTTCTGCTTGTGATTCTTAACTGCAAGATATAATTTAGAGTAGTAATAAGTATACATAAAAATTCTTCCTCATTAATTCTACCCTGTTATTTCCATATGTACACAAAGCTCCTAGAAAAAATAACTATAAAGCTGTTGCTGTTGGCAATATCAAAAGTAAGAGATTATGATCTACCATAACTTACATAAATTATGACCATACTAAATAGTTTATTGTGTACTCTAGAAAAATATAATATATATCCTTCATGATAAATTTTTAGTTTTAATAACTAAATGCATTATGTTATTTTATCAAAATTCACTATTAAGTAAAATATCACTATCTGTAAAAAGTTAGAAAAATAACCAAAGATAATTGGCTACTTTATAAGTTGTAATGATTAAACACTACTAATATCATGGAGTGCCACTTGATTGATCAAATTCCATAATCTGTATACATGTAAAATATTGTAAATGTAGTATTTTAACAAATCTCCCCCTAATCAGAAAGAATAGTCTGTCTGCAAGCCATTATCAAACCATGCTTAACTCTGTTCTTTCGTGTCTAGGATTACTTTTTAAGCTTTCTCAGGTTTTTATGTGGATGTAGTTACACCAATCTGTTGGAAGGAGGGTACTCCTCATTGGTCCCAGCCACCCAGCCACGAGATAATGACACAGAAACTGTATTAATTAAATCACTGCTTGTCTCATTATCTCTATCTTCTTATTGGCTAACTCTTACATATTAATTTAACCCATCTCCATTAATCTGTGTATCACCATGTGGCAGTGGCTTGGCGGCAAAGTTTAAGCATGTTTGACTCTGGTGGCAGCTCCATGGAATGTCCCTGACTCTGCCCTTATTTCTCCCAGCATTCAGTTTAGTTTTACCTACCTAGCTAAGTTCTTCCCTGCTATAGGTTCAAAGCGGTTTATTTATTCATTAATGGTACTCACAGCATACAGAGGGAAATCCCATATCCTTTTTTCAGTTTCTATAGATGGAAACAGTGCTTTCATTTACAGGCCACCTAAACCAGAATAATCACACAGAATCTATATTTATTATGTCACTTCTTAGCCAATGGCTCAGGCATATTCCTAGCTTTCTCTTATAATATTATTGTAATGGGCTAACATAACATAAATTAGGCCATTTCTATTAATTTATATATCATCACAAGGCTGTATCTTACCTGTAATATTCTTGCATCTTTCTCCTTCTGAGGCTACATAGTGTCACTTTGATATCTCCTAGTCTCTCTATAAATATATTTCTGTCTGAATTTTCCTCCTGACTTTACTCAGCTAAGCCTTTGGATAAAACACCTTTATTCATCAACCAATAATTGCAACACATATACAGAAGAACATCCCACATCAAGTGTCTTTTCTATGTTCTACAGAGGTGTAAATTTTTCATTATAAACAGACTTATAATCCATCTTAATGGGATTTATTCCTAGATGTTTTAGTTTATTTGTAGCTATTGTGAATTGGAGTGAAGCCACAGTCTCTATCTCTGTGCACTTATTGTTAGTGTGTGGAAAAGCAGCTGATTTGTACACGTTGATTTTGTAGCCTTTAGTGTTGGTGATTATTTTTAAACTTTCAGAAGTCCTCTGGTAAAATAATGCGGATCTGTTATGTTTAGTATGTCATCCATAGTTGTAAAAAGATTGATTTCTTGTTTTACTAAGTATATCCCTTTAATTTCTTTTCCTACCTTACTGTTTAAGCTAATGCCATAAAAATACTTTTGAAAAAGTATTGAATAAGTGGATGCCCATATCTCATTATAGACTTTATTGGGATTGCTTCAATTTTTTCTCCATTTAGGGAGAAGTTGCTTGTGAATTTCCCTATATCATTTTAATTAGGTCTGTGTCTATTCTCTTTTTTTCACCTTTCTCTAGAACATTTACCATGAAGGCATATTTTTTTAAGGCTTATTCTTCATCTATTTAAAACAAGTGGCCAGTGACTGGTATTTAAACAATTCTTTTGATGTAGAAACTTTTTAATATCTGTCACATATATCTGCTCATCAGTTGGTTTTTTTATGAGTGTGTGAATTTGTGTGTGCTTGTGTATGTGTGTATCTTCTGAGTTCATGTGGAAATCAGAGTGCAACCTATAGAACGTGTTTCCTTATATCATGTGTGTTTCTGGGATATCAGATTTAGTCTATTAGGCTGAGAGCAAGAACTTATTTTAGCTGAGACATCTAACCAATTCTGGATTGTTTTAAATCACATTTTGGGCAGTTTATTTTATTCCACTTAACCCTGTAAAGATAAAAGAAACGGCTGAAGTGATATTATGGGAATATTGACTTGCAATAAGAAATATTAAGGAAAAGATGAAACTGATAACTTTCAGTCATATTTCATCTCTAATAATGATGACTTTTTCCTTTCTGCTGGCATAAAAAAATGATTTGGTTCCAACATTAAAGTGCAAATTTTATTTATACTCAAGCAAGCTTGAAATTCTCGATTTTAAGCCATCAATCACATCTATATCTGGATTTTACTCCAGCTATCAGAATCAAGACATTTTTTCCTTTTTTTATTTATTTTTAAAAGAAAATGACTATTATTTTTTCATTATACATACCAATCCAAGTTCCTACTCCCTCCCCTCCTCTCATTCACTCCACAAACCCTCCCACTGTATCCCAATCCAGTACTCAGAGATGGTAAGGCACAAGCTTTGGGAAAGGTCTAGAGCCCTCTCTGCTGCATCTAGGCTGATCAAGGTGTCCATGCAAAGAGAATGGGTTCTCAAAAAGCCAGTACATGCAGTAAGAATAAATCTTGGTGAAGCTGCCAATGGTCCCTCAGTCTGGCTCAGCTATGCAATTGTCAGCCACAATTAGAGGAACTAGTTTGGTCCTATGCTTGTTCCTCTAGTCCAGCTGGAGTTTGTGAGCTCCCATTAGCTATGGTAGACTCCGTCAGAGAGGTTGGCCAATGGAATCAAATCAAAGACCCGAATATTAATCTACACACCCATGAACACCTTATTTTTGATAAAGAAGATAAAATTATACAATGGAAAATAGAAAGTATCTTCAACAAATGGTACTGGCATAGCTGGATGTCAACATGTAGAAGAAAGAAAATAGATCCAATCTATCCCTATGGACAAAACTCAAGTCCAAATGGATTAAAGACCTCAATATAAATCCAACTACGCTGAACCTGAAGAAAAAAAAGTGGGAAGTAGCCTTCAACGCATGGACACAGGAGACCACTTCATAATTTTAACCCCAGTAGCACAGAAACTGAGGACAACAATATATAAACGGCACCTTCTGAAACTAAGAAGCTTCTGTTAAGCAAAGAACACAGTCAAAAAGAAATAAAGGCAGCATAGTGAGTGGAAAAAAATCTTCACCAACCCCACATCAGACAAAGGACTGATCTCCAAAATGTATAAAGCACTCAAGAAATTAGACATCAAAATTCTAAATAACCCAATTAAAAATGGGGTACAGAACTAAACAGAGAATTCTCTATAGGAGAATCTCAAAATGGCCAAAAGATATTTAAGGAAATGTTCAACATTTTTTAGCCATCAGGGAAATGAAAATCAAAATGCCTCTAAGATATCACCTTACTCCTGTCAGAATGACTAAGATCAAAAACACCAATGATAGCTTATGCTGGAGAGGATGTGGAATAAGGGGAACTCTCATCCATTGCTGGTGGGAGTACAATCATGAACAACCACTTTAGAAATAAGTATTGCAGTTTCTCAGAAAATTGGGAATCAACCTACCTCAAGATCCAGCAATACCACTCTTGGGCAAATATCCAAAAGATGCTCAATAATACTACAAATACATTTGTTCAACTGTAGTCATGGCAGTCATATTTCTAATAGCCAGTACCTGGAAACAATATAGATGCCCTTCAACTAAAGAATGAATAAAAAATTGGCATATTTACATATTAGAGTACTATTCAGTGGTAAAAACCAATGACATCTTGGATTTGTATGCAAATTGATGAATTTAGAAAACACAACCTGAGTGAGGTAACCCAGACCCAAAAAGGAGAATAAACTCACTCATAAGTGGATTCTATCTATAAACAAAGTATATTGAGCCTATAGTTCATGCTCCTAGAGAAGCTAAGTAATAAGGTGAACTCTAAGATAAATATATATAGATCCACCTGGAAAGTGGAAACAGACAAGATCACCTGACAAAATTGGGAGCATGGGAGTTGGGGGAGAGAGGAGGTTGGAGGAGGAGGAGGGGGGAGAAGGGGATGGGTGAGGAGAACTTGAGGGAATAGGATAGTCGAGAAGAAGGAAGGACAGAGATATCTTCTTTGAGGGAGCCATTATAGGGTTAACAAGAAACCTGGTTCTAAGGAAATTTCCAGGAATCCATAAGAATGACCCCAGCTAAGACACGAAGCAACAGAGGAGAAGGGGCCCAATATTGACTTGCCTTGTAGCCAGACTGATAAATATCATAAATATCACCATAGAACCTTCATCTAGCATCTGATGGAAACAAAGGCAGAGGCCCACATCAAAGCACTGGACTGAGCTCCCAAGGACCAGATGAAGAGTGGGAGGAATGAGAATATGAGCGAAGACGTCAAAACCATAATGAGTACACCCACAGAATCCAGACTTCTAATACTCAGGCAAAAGTCATCAGTACAAAGAAGAATTAAAGTCTTTCATAAAAGTTATATAATAGCTATCCTTTTACTCTTATAGTCTAAAATGTACTTGAATTCCTTTCCTTGAGAAGAATGTCAAGAAATGTTAACATAAAGTTGTAGATTGCCTCAAATTTAAATAATAATTATAAAATAATATAATAATAATTAACAGAACTGGCCCTGAGCTAACACATTTTGTATAATCAATTTTATACTTTAACAAATTCATAAATATTATAATACATTTTTGGGACTCCTACCTGAAGGTCTCCTATCTTCCCCAAAGCTTGTCACCACACCAATTGTCCATTATTTACTTTTCCTACATTCATATCTTTTTGATTTGTTTTGTAACTCAGTGAATTTAACCAATTTGTCTAACTGTCTGTGTTCCTTTTGTGCCTTTATTACTTGTCCTCTTCTTCTTCCTTGTACTATTTGCTATTAGAATGACAAAGTAAAGTTTGTCTTTTCTAATTTTCTATTTCTTGATGGAATAACCACACCCAGGCCTACCTCTAGACTTTTGACCTCAGAACCTGCTTTCTTCATGAGTTTCCATTGTTCAGCAGGTCACTCATTCTCTCCTACATTCTTCCTGCAACTACCTTCCATATCAAGAACATTGTTTGGAAATCTCTTTCCCTCTCCTCTCCTCTCTTCTCCTCTCCTCTCCTCTTCTCTCTTCTCCTCACCTGTCCTTTATTTCTTCTCCCCTCCTCTCGTTTCCACTGCTCTCTTCTCCTTTCATCTTCCTCCCTTGGCCTCCATCCCCCTCCCCTCTCCTATCATCTTCTTTCTTCTCCCCAAATTCCCCTTTCTCCAGGAATGCGTATAGCACTGAGTGATTTTTACTTTTTCCTGCATATTTTATCTTCATTTTTTTCTAATGACATTTCTGCTGTGAATGTTGTTGAATCATTCCTTTGCAGTGATGTAAAAGCTGCCCACTAATTACATTAAATATCAAGCATTATACTATTTATTATGTAATTTTATATATTTTGCCACATAAAAACAAATAATTTTAGTCATCAAAGGTTAGGACACACAAGGACATGTACAATTTTGTAAGTTCAACAGTGTCTGTAATCTCAAAATATCACAAAATAATTTGCATCAGATGAACTTGAAGATGAAAAATTGCTTGGTAGCTAAGAAAATAATTTAAAATAATGGGTTTTCTGTTGTTCTCATTATATATAAATGTTAAGTCTATAAAATTAATGATAAATAAATTTTTGAACTTTTTCTTAGTCAATTGAAACTATATTCATTTATTAAAGGGAAGTATAGAGTCCATTTAATATTGGACTCAAATATTAAATGACCATTCATGTAAAGAATTGTGCATCTGAACACATCTAGTTTATAGACAACCTGATGAGCTAAAAATTTATGGCCAGATAATTTTGGAATCATTCACATATTTTCCAAATCTTTGGGAATCATCTCAGGGACAACCTTTCTTCTAATTATGCATTTTCCACTATTGTACAACATAATATTCATTCCTATTCCTCTTGAAATCTTAATAAAAATACATGTAGGCTTGTTTGGAAGAAAATTTGCAAAGGAAAATATCTGGGGCATTGGAAAAGGCTTAAGTAAAGGCACCTAATGTGTAAAATAATTTGTATTCTAGGCATTTATGTCATATATAATCATGTACTGTATGCAGCTAAATGAGTCTGTTGTCTGGCTGTAATGAATATCTACATCCATTCTAACAGTTAATCAGGAATAAATGACTTATTATCCTTGAATGGCTGTATCTAAATAGCTCAACAACAAAAACAGAATATTAAAATGTGTAGCTAAAATAGATCATAAATGATAATGAACTCACTCAGTTCATTAATTAATTTTTTAAGCATGAGGAAGTGCTCTTCCTGAGTTTAAAACCAACACTGGTATGAGTTCATGCACAATGACACATTTTTGAGCTTGCATTTTCAAGTAAATATGACTGCAAATGCATCATTATGTGTTGATATGGATACATGTATATATATATGTATATATATACATTTGAAAACAGTTCATAAAGATGGCTTGTTATTAAAATAACTTTTAAGTTTATATCAAAAACATAGAAATTCACATTTCAAATAATCATTTATGATCTGTAAGTTTTGAAAGAAGGTACTCTCTTGTCATATATGCTGGTTCCTAGTACATTAGAAATTCTTCCTCTCCTTTCCTTTGATCAACATCAGCTCAGATATCCTACCCCAAACCTTGGTAACTAGTCTTCTTTTCTTTTGCCTTTTAAAATTTATTTAATTTTAGATATTTTAGAACATGTAGGAAATACATTCTAGCCACATTCATCCTCTACCTTCTTTGATCTCTCCACTGATCCCAGTGTCATTCCTAACAGGTACTATCACATTATCATTGTCCCATGCCCAAATGCCTGCTTTTTGGTTTTTCAACCTACTTAGTATAGTCAGAGTTGTTTTCATTGGCATGTTATCTAGATAAACTTGGACCAAATTTAATGTCTAATGCCAAATCTAATCTCCATAGTAGGGTATCCAAGTAAAAGAATAAAGAGCATTAGTACAAATGGCAATGTGGAATGTGAAGGCCCAGCTCATGAGGATTCAATGAAAAGAATATTATTGACTGATATAAAGACCATTTCTTTGTTATTTTGTCCAAAAATGTGATTACTCTTGACAGTGTCCTAAAAGTTTCAGGGGTCTAAAATGAAGAGTGCGGGATGAAAGTCCCTTGGCAGCAGAAATTTAAGACAACCTATTTTTGACTGACTCTTCTCTGGTGATTATTAGTGACAGTTTTTAGTAGCTCTTCATTGAATAGGAGAAAGTATGGAAAAGATAAATGTAAAATATACAGTGTGGGTGTGGGGAAGAATACCATCAAATGTAAAGTTGATGATTACATTCTCTGATCAATGTAATAAAATTTAAGAAATATCTGGTACTAAGTGAAAGACAGAGAGTGACAACTTCAGGGCGTGTCCCCACTCAGCTATGTATCCAATCTGAGAACAGGAATAAAGGAAAGCTTAAGCAGCAATGAAATGATCAACAACAGACAGCTGATGAAGATGTAAATGAAACAGAGTCCTGGGTTCCCTCTTCAGGAAATAGAACTTGGCAGCTTCTGTTACCTCGTTCCAGCTTAAGAGTTACAAATATGGAGGGAGGATTTATACTGAGGTCTTTGATCCACTTGTAATTGAATTTGTGCATAGGGATAGGTATGGATCCATTTGCAGGTTTCTACATGTTGATACACAGTTATGCAAACACCATGTGTTGAAGATGCTTTCTTTTTCACTGTACAATTTTGGCTTCTTTGTCAAAAATCCGGTGTTTATGGTTATGTGGATGAATGCCAGGTTCTTCATTCAGCTTAATTCCATAGACCTACAAGTCTGTTTTTCTGCTAATACCAAGCTGTTTTTATTACTATAGCTTTGTAGTAGAACTTGAAGTCAGGGATGGTGATGCCTATAGAAGTTTCTTTCTTGTACAGGATAGTTTGGGCTATCATGATTCTTTTGTTTTTCAGTATAAAGTTGAGTATTATTCTTTCAAGGTATTAAAAGAACTATGTTGGGATTTTAATGGGGATTGCATTGAATTTGTAGATTGCTTTTGGTAAGACTGCATTTTTACTATGTTGATTCTATATATCTAAAATCATGGGGTATCTTTCCATTTTCTGATAACTTCTTCAATTTCTTTACACTGAACCTAACAGAAGAACAAATGGGAAATAGCCTTGAATGCATTGGTACAGGAGACCTCTTACTAAATAAAACACCAGTAGCAAAAACACTGAGAGAAACAACTAATAAATGGGAACTCCTGAAACTGAGAAGCTTCTCTTAATCAAAAAAAAAATGATAAAGAAGACAAAACAGTAGTCTAAAGAATGGGAAAATATCTTAATCAAGCCCACATCTGACAGAGAGCTGACCTCTAAAATCTATAAAGAACTCAAGAAAGTAGACATCAAATTACCAGTCAAATAAAAAAAATGGGGTACAGATCTGACAGAGAATTCTTAACAGAAGAATCTCAAATGAATGAAAGACATCTAAGGAATTGCTCAACATCCTTAGTCATCAGGGAAATGCAAATTGCTTATTCCTGTCAGAATGGCTAAGATCTAAAACACTGATGACAGCTTATGTTGGAGAAAATGTGGAGTAAGGAGTACACTCCTCCACTTCTGGGTGAGTGAAAATATATACAACATCTTTGGAAATCAATATGGCAGTTTCTTAGAAAATTGGAAAACAATCTACCTCAAGACCCAGAAATATCACTCTTGGGCATATACCCTAAGGATTTTCAATTTTATCACATGACACTTGCTCAATTATAGCAGCATAATTCGTAATAGTATGAACTTGGATACAAGACAGATGCCCTCAACTAAAGAATAGATAAGGAAAATGTGGTACATTTACATGATGCATTATTCCTTAGCTGCAAAAAACAACGGCATCATGAAATTTGCAGGAAAATGGATAGAACTAGAAAAAAAAATCATCCTGAGTGGGGTTACACAGACCCAGAAAGAAAAACACAGTATAACTCACTTATCAGTGAATATTCATTGTGAAGCAAAGGATAACCTGGCTGCGAGCCACAGTCCCAGAGAATTTGGTTAATAAAGAGGACCTTAAGAGGGTCACACAAGGATTTCCCTAGGAATGGGAAATAGATGATATCTTCCCACTATTCAGGGGCAGGGGGAGAACAAGGGAGGGGAAGGTAGATAAAAATGTGAGGGAAGGAGATGGTCAAATTGGGGGAAGGATGAAGAGGGAGAGCAATGAAAGAGATATCTTGATAGAGGGAGCCATTGTGGTGTTAGGGAGAAACATGGTTCTAGGGAAACATCCAGGATTCCACAAGGATGTTCCCTGTGAAGATGCCTAGCAATAGTGGAGCAAGTTCCTGAACTAACCTTCTTTCTACAGTCAGACTGGTAACTACCCTAATTGTCATCAGTGAACTTTATTCCAGTATATGATAGAAGCAGACGCAGAGATCCACAACCAAGCAATGGTCTGAGCTCCTAAAGTCCAATTGAAGAAACAGAGGATTACATGAGCAAGGGGTGTCAAGGTCATGAAGGGGAAACCTACAGAGACAGCTGACCTGAACTAGTGGGAGCTCATGGACACTGGACTGACAGCTGGGGAGCTTGCTAGGTACCAAACTAGACCTTCTGAATGTCGCTGACAGCTGTGTAGTATAATCTTTTTGTGGAGCCACTAGCAGCAAAACAAGAGTCTATCCCTGGTGTGGTGCATGAACTGGCTTTTTGGAGCCCATTCTCTTTGGTGGGAAAGCATGCTCAGCCTAGATGCAGCGGGAAGGGGCTTGGTCCTGCTTTAACTTACTAAGTCAGGCTTTGTTGACTGCCATGAGATTCACATTGGGTGTCATCTGTCAAAGTCCCACATTGGGGCGATATCTGTTAGAATCTAGTCTTGACAAATTTGTATGTTCCAGGGTAGGTGTGAGACACGTGGATTAGAAATTTTAGACAAAAGAAAGAGACAAAGACACAAAAATAGTCTGTAGGGCAATTCGTTGAATACTGAATTTAGCCATGTTTATTTTCCATATGCTTATAAACACCTATTTAAAAGGGGATAAGAATAAGAAGGCAAAAGATTGCTTTATGCTAATACAAAGAACAAACAGAGAGTTTACCTCTTCAATACCTGAAACATCAAGTAACTATACTGACCTAAGTATTCTATACTTTAAGCAGGACAGGCAGCAGCCACACCCTAGGGCAAGCATCCTGTAGGCAGCTACACCTTGGGTCAAATCTCCTGTTGTAACCTTGAAGGAGCAAATATAGGGCTGAACTCTCTGACCTTTGGTCCAGGCAGAAAGAATTCATTCTATGGACTCTGACAGCTGACTTCACATGGGAGGCCTTGCCCTCTCTGAAGAGTAGATAGGGGCATAGAAGGGGGGAGAGGAGGAGAGGAAGGAGAGAGGACCATAGTTAGTATGTAAAATGAAGAAAAATAGAAAAAGAATGTAGAGAGGGGTTATTGAATCTCTCAAGGGTTAAAGAAAGCTACTAAGTCAAGACATTTGAAAGGCAGTCTCTACATGGAGGCCTGGGGAGATTATTAAGTGAAGTTGTGAAAGTGAGACCTGGTTTGTGTTGAAGACTCAAGATATTGTTGATTCCAGAGTGATAAGAAACTTGCCACTGAGAGTTGCAGCATAAGTGTGGAACCAGGCCAAGTTAAAGAACTATGTCACTGACAAAAAGGTAAAAGGATTAGAGATCTGATGAAAACCATAAAAGAAATAAGTATATTGTGAATTAAAAACAGAATTTGATTGAAACAAAGATGCCATTCTTTGATAGCTTAGAAAATGTTTTTCTCTGAAGATCAACTTCTTAAGCAGAAATAAGACTAAAATAAATAAAATTAGAGACAATAAATGAGATATTACAATTGAAACCACATGAATAAAATGTATTATTAGAAATTATTCTAAAGAAAAGTATGGTAATAAAATAGAATTTCTAGAAGAAATTCTGTGCTGAGATAAACCTACCAAGATCCTGAACAGCTTAATTTTTAATAAACTTTATAAATAAACAGTTAATGAGGGGCTCTCAAACATCACAGCTAATAGTGTAGTGATCTATATGAGGCAAGAAGTGAGTTTAGTTCAACACAACTCAGTAACCACTCTTGTTTCAAACTTTCAGATCTGACACTGGACTGATTATTTTAATATTTAAGTACCTCACAATTTGTGGAAAGTTTACTGGTGATAATTTATTCAGTCTTATGTCTATAGTAAATCTTAAAACATAACTAGTTTGAAATTCTTTGCAAAATGCATGTCTTGTCCATTGAAATTGGTTCTATTAATTAACCACATGTGACATCTTAACATGCTGGGGAAAGATATGTTGTTGTGTGTCTGTAAAAATAGTTTTTAACTGTTTAATTATCAAACTATCCCATTCTATAGGATTGAAATTGAAGGACTATATAAAAACTCATGATATGAGAAGGAATTACTGTTACATAATTTACTGACAAGTAAGGGACAAAAAAAAAGACAACACTAGATAAACATCTTTGATGAACATAAATTTAAAATTTATCCATAAAATATTTAGAAATTTAACAACAAAAAAGACAAATGCAACATAAAACCCTCAGAAGATCATACTTTATCACAAAGTTGTATTTCTACATTGCTCAATATATGTCATATGAAGAAAGTAAGGATAAAAGTCAAAGGATGAATTCAGAAGACACATAGCAATCATTTGACCAAGTTCAGCATCTCTCAATAGAAAAATCCTAGTTGTTTAGTGCAATAGGTCAAATCTCACCACAATAAAAGTCCCCAGTCATCATCACACTCAATGGGAAAAATCTGAAAGCATTTTGTCATAACTAGGAAAAAGATAGCAATATTCATTCTCATCAGTATATTCAGTATATTGCTGGATAGCTCATAAACATGATTGTGCAAGTGAAAGAAAAAAGAAACATCAAATTAAGAAACAAGCCAAACAAGGGAATCTGTGTCAACATGAGCAAAGTTCAAATGAATACAGAGAGAGTGAGGCTGCAAGCCCAGGACCTACAGGGGTTTGCATCAGACCCTCTGCATTTGTATTATGGGTTTCAGTTTAGAAATTTTGTGTTATTCCTAAGTGTGTGAATAAGAGTGTCTATGTTTACAGAGGAAAAAAAATTCTATTCTCACTGAAAGGAAAAAAAAATTTAAAAAGGTCTATCTGCTATTGATCCTCCAAGACCATGAGTTTTAGTTAAGATTTGTGTATAAATATTAAGTTATTAACTCAAACATTTACTGAACTCTGACTTTCACAAACTGGCAGAGAACAAAGCAACACCTTTCTCACGTGGGTTTCTTCTCTTGACATTGTACACCTGACAATTGACAGACAGTACCACATAGATCAGACTAACAGAACGAATGAAGTGGTGGTAAAAGAAGGGGCATTTTATTTTACCAAATTTATGGAATTCATAACGGGAACACATTAATGCAATTTAAATCACATCTTAAAATTTGCAGATGCACATCTACTCTCAGCATGATGCAAATTTCTCTAGCACCCATTCCTAGAGATGAAAGCAACAGTGAATCCTACAAAAAGTGGTCTATTTTGTATATGTATCCAAATTCATGCTATGATTCTTTTCATAAGTAAATAATGGACATCAGAAATTTAATGGTATATGTCTTTCAGTAGTTGATAATTTTTTAGATTAATATCATTTGAAATATCACTTGACAGATAGCACCATTTATGATATTAGTAAAAAGTGGACATGTGCTCTTATTTTGTCAATTGTCAATATGTTATATAGATCAAATGATGCAAATAGCATGTGAGCCTTTCTAAATCAATGAATGAGTATTTTATTCCAGAAAATTACAAAACATACCCTAGGATCTTTGTAGGTGTAAATAAAAATAAAATTACAGTAAGGACAAATACCTACTCAAATGAGGGGATATATTTAAGGTTTGATAAATTGATATTTTTATGTTAATTACTTTCACATAGTTGTTGCAACATACAATACACCTGAGAATTAACATTATTAGTTTGTATCTTCAGCTACAATAATAAGAGAAACTACAAACTAATACCAAAATTCACAAACTAGAAAGAGAAGTGTATTTTAGTTGAATTATCACACAAACAATTCTCATTTAAAGAACTGTTTAAAAGAATTCTCAAATATTCGAAATGAGAGAAATTATTGAAGCTTCTTGAAGGCTCTGACAATGATAATGAATTTTCTCATGAGAAAGTTTAATAAAATATATAAGAGATGTTTCTGGGTTGTATAATGATGCCCTCTATTCCTAAACCACTATCCAACAATAATAGTTATCAATAAGTATAGGACAGGATCAGTGACTATGGTGCATCTTGCTACAAAATAATTTAGCATGTTTTTATAAAAATCAAAATTTTAAATTTAAAAATTAACAGGAATTTAAAAATAAAGTGATTGCTAAAATTATCTGTAAACTATAATATATTATAAAATGGTCTCAGAAAAAAAGGCAAAAACTAAAACAAGATATATGCAAAACTGTATACCACATTAGAAGAGTTACAAAGGTTAATGTTCTAGATGTTTCATTAAATCATTTAGTGTCTTAGAGTAAAAGTAACCTGTTTGCCAAGCACGAGTCAGAAATTATTTAGACATGCTTCTGCATTATCTGAACCTAATACTTTCATTTGTTAAAATTGTTTCCTTATTAATGAGAAATGCATATTATTCTACATCATTACTCAAATTTGTACGTATCTGAAGTCACCCAATGCTTGTAAATAATACAACTGCCATTTATTTTTATTTCATAAATAATAAACTCTTCCATTTATAAAGTAAATATGACCAACTCTAAGAATTAAATGAAAGCAAACTATAAATTAAATTTTTTTTTCATTGCTCAATATATTGAAACATGCTGTATTTAAAATCCATTTAGATTACTTCCTTTCACCACTGTAACTCTGTGTTAAAAAATGTTGTGATTGGTGCTTTTTAAGTGTTCTATAATATGTCAATGAGATCACAACTTGTAATTCATTGTTTTGGATGTTTTTGGTAGGACCCTACTAAATTTGTTAACTCATTAAATCTTTATCTTTTAAATAAGGCACAAAAATACCAGCAAAGTCAGACATGGCTAGAGGAACAAAGAGCACATTAACTGAATGTAGATGAAACTCAATATTTGACAGTTTATTAACTTATACATGCTGTTGTACTATAGAATGTCTGCAATCTTTATTATTTCTTCAATTATTTTCAAAGATCCTACTTTTCCTGATTTTCTAATTCTAGCAAAAGCTTGTATATGGATGAACATGTTTTCCAATGTGTGTCTTGTCCTTGTGACTGAATGCCTTACCTATGTGAGTTTTCATAGTAGCCATAGTATAAATTGTATTATGCTTTGAATAAATTTGGTTTTTGCATGAGACATTATCCCACCTCACTTTTAAACCCTGCTCTCTTAAGTTCATGAGGCTGACTGGAGTAGTAAATAGCTCAGCACCTACACTTCTTTTGATGTAACTCTTAGAGTAGATTCTTAAATATTTTTAATTTCGATGTATAGTTATAGTAAAAGAAAGAGAAATCAAGATTTAAGCTGTTTGTTACTGCTCCAGTACAGTGCTGTTTGCATGCTGGCATACTTCCCAACTTAACGGTAATTCTTCCATCTTATAAAACTGTAAACTCCAAAAAAAAATCCCTCTATCTTCTTTAAGATGTCCTTATCGTAATGCACTAAGACTGATGTGGGATTCCCCTCTGTATGCTGTGATTACCACTGATTAATAAAGAAACTGCTTTGGACCTATAGCAAGGCAGAACTTAGCTAGGCAGGGACAAACTAAACTGAATGATGGGAGAAGAAGGCAGAGTTAGGGAGAAGTCATGTATCTCTGCTGGAGACAGATGCTGGAACTTTACTCGGTAAGCCACAACATTGTGGTGATACATAGATTAATGGAGATGGGGTAATTTAAGATATGAGTTAGCTCGAAATATGCTTAAGCTATTGCAAATAATATGGTTTCTGTGTGATATTTTCTGCTCTGAGCACATGGGAACAAACAATCAGCCTTCTTACTACATAAGACCACTATCATTTAATATAATATTATTATTATTAAACTATTAATATGTTTCAAACACTATTGAAAATAATATGGTTTCTGTGTGATTATTTTCGGCCTATGCAGCTGGGAACAAACAATAAGCCTTCTTACTACACAGGACCACCAAATAAAGACAACCATATGAACGGGTAGTTTCATGAATGACCACTTGTATTGTATAACCTTACCTACCATTTGTATTGTATAAACTTACCTATGATCTTCCTTGGGGGAAATTATTTCTCCAGATGTCAAAATTCTTTATTTTCCTGTAGTACTTTCTGTAGGGTTGAGGCATTATCAGCTTTAACCTGTGCACTTTGTGTGTCTGTCAGTCATGCCATTATATTACAATGTTAAATTTATTTTTAAGAAGTAAGAAAAGATAGAAAGTTGACTACAGAAATATTTGGCTACAAAAATGAACAGTTAGAGATTTACCTGAAAAAAATTGTGTGACTTAGAAAAAATGTTCAGTCTCTTAATTATAATACATTCTCTAATGACTAGACTTAATATTATTTCAAGCTTTTCATATTGGAAAAAGTAGAAGGAGATATCATGCATTCTGTAGTTGAAAGTAATTTCTTACATAGAGTTCGTCAGCATTCAAAATTTTTCTGTACCATTGACAATTAAACTTAGAACCTGGTGAATACTACATATGTCCTTGACCCTTAAGATACAGAAAATTCAGTGTTTAAAATTTATTGATCTCTGAACTAATAATGCAAGACATGTTCATAAATAACAATAAAACATGTTAAAATGGTGGAAGAACAATCTTTGATTGAATACTTGCAAAAGCCCCTAACATAGTTAAAAATTAGATACTAAAACAGACCATTTTTTCCATAAAATCTATACTTTGCCTACCCAAGTCAGGATGACCACTCTGCTATCATTTTTAGAAACAAGCCCAGAATAAACTTGAGTGAACCAATCATTTCTTTTTTTATGATTCTCTTTCTCATCTCACACAAATAGTATTTCTATGGTTATCTTTCTCATTCTAAACATTCTGGGTTTTTTTTCTATTAGAGACTAACTCTTTGTAGAACAGAGAATTTCTCTGTCACTGAATCAATAATAAATGTAATAAGATATATTTAATTCTATTTAATGTTTGTTGTTCAATTGCATTGTAATTATAGTGAAGGAAAATGCAGGACAGGAGTTTCACTCTCTGCTGTACATTAGCATCTAAGAAGATTTTTAAAATTCCTTCAAGCAAGTTAAACATTTTATTGAAATAATACTAATTTAAAAATCTACATAATATTTACTCATATGACAGAAAAAATGTCGAAATTGTCCATGTGTGTCATGCTTTAAGTTAACTATGGACTTCTGTAAGTTCCATAGAGAAAATAGTCAATGGTATTAAAATTTGTCCAGTATAAATTGGAAGAATAATGAACCTTTTATGTTTACAATGTGAAGAAACATGCCAAGGAATGCAGCAGGTTTGCTTTAATCTAGGCATCAATTTTTGTGCATAAATAGTTTTCAGAGTATTTTCTTTGAGCTTACTTTGTTTTTTGCTGTCAGTTACTATCAATCAGTTAAACTTTAAAAACAAACTAGAAAAGACTTGCCAGGTCACCTCTATATTCAGGCTTTACAAATGGGGTATATTTAAAGGAGAAACACTTTATTGAAAGAATCAGCGTCCTGTATATTAAATATCTAGATTAAATCTGTCAGGCACTTCCTAAGCCTTGCCTATCCTGAAGTTTATTTGAGAATCTATATGAGCTCAATAGACTTATTTCATTATGAATCTGGTATTAGCGCCTCAGAGACTTACCTTGACATGAGGACTCTTTTTAAGTTTGAAAAGTAAATTTAAACTTCTAGAAATGAATGCTCACCTTCAGCAAAATGAAAAAAAACACAAAAAAAGGCTTCAGTTTAATGTCTTTCTTCATTAGTAAATGAGCTTTCACAGAGTGAGTTTAAATATTTTAGATGAAAGCATTAATATTAAATGTTGCAGAAGTGTGTATTAAGACTACCCAAGTATAATTTAGGATATATTGAAAGTTAGGATTGTTTAACTGTATATAAAAAGAAAAACAGTTGCTTAGGGTAGAATCATCAAGCATTTCTCAAGATATTTTATTGTCACCCTCCAAAAATAAATGAAACCTACATAAATTCAGTGAAAACAACTTTGCAAAATATTGTAGCATTATTTATTATTGAAATCCATTTCCCATCACATGAATTTCAACATGGGAATGTTTATTAATTTTATTTTAATAAGTTAACACATATGTAAATAGTTCTCATTTCCTATTTTTATAGCATAATAGTTTCTATAATCACACCTGTATTTATTTTATTAGATTACTGTGACACTGGCAATAATTTTCTTTTTAAAATAACATTGATGTTTTTAAAATAGACGCTTTTATATGTAATAAACTCAGTTAAAACATTTTAAGCTGATTTTCATCAGGTTGCATTTGTTATCTCTAATGCACTGTCAAGCATTACAAATAATTAAGTAAACAAAACTGTTCTAAGTTAACTTGCCAGGTGATCCAAGTAATACTGGGATATCATTTTGTGGAAAAAAGTGATATGTGTTTAAATAACCAAATATAAGATCATAATGAATTTGACCTCAAAGATGATAAATATCAAGTGTAGATGAAGACAAAGTTTTACAAATTCAGATTTAAATATGCAAAGATGTGGCCAATTTATAAATTCTTGATTCATCGCCATTTCTATCAGGTCCTCTGGTGAAAAGTCCGAGATTAGGGCAGAGCAACTACATCATGCACATCACAGCAGTAATGGTATAGGGCAAACCATAATGAATGCTTCTTAGTGTAAGAATGTGGGAATTTTTCTTCAGAAGCCTTATTTTAAACTATGATTGAAAGATGACTGTTTACTGGAGACATACTGGCTTACAGATGATGGGACTGTATGAAATTTTTTTCTAACATAATCTAGGTACATCTCTTATGGATTGGACTTACCTAGCATTTAAAAAATAATTACATAATAATTAAATTGGAAAATACTAATAGAAGGAAGAACCACTATAAACATTTCCTTTTCTTCTCCAACAGCATTTTGTTAGTATCTCCTGCAAATGAAGAATGTATTTTCTTACATTCATGAAAAAGCACAGTTATGAAATATGGTGAAGATGTCTTCAATGACTTAAGTTTATCCACTCTACTCCAATGGCATTGTTTTAAAATATTTGATTTTTTTCAAAGAAGATATTCCGTTCAAATATGTCTCTTAACATTCCCTTCATCAAAACTCTTCTATATTTTTAAATGTAACCCTGGGCATTTTCAAGATTATTTCATATTTCATGAATTTTCAAGATTTTCAATACAGCATAGATATGGAAAACATATGCATAAATCACGCTATAAAATGGAACTAATAATGCTATTTCTAAAATATTAAATGGACTGCATTAGTAAATCATTTTGTGCTTCAGGTAATGTTAAATATTTAGCATTAATTATTTGATTATCATGTCACTTAGGAATTCTTAACTGTCAACTCATACCAGTATTATAACACCATAGGACTTTTTGGTTTTAATCATTAAACAACTCTATTTTCATGAAAAAGTCATTTGAAGAGTCAGTAAATAAAAGCTTGATGGGGATAAATGGTAATATGACAAATGTTCAGACACATTTCAAAATTTAACCTGAAAATTACTTATTTTATAGTTTTAAACTAAGATTTGTTCTTAGGTACTGTTTTTATATTCATCTCCCTTATTTCTTTAGAATGAAAATATTAGATGGAATTGACCTTGTTTGCCTCTCCCAAAACTCCATGAGATATTCTGTACTTCCTCGCCTATTTCCAGCTCCACACTCTTTTTTCTCAGCCTCTCTTTAGAGAACAAAAAAAAAAAAAGAAAAAGAAAACAAGCAAAAAAGTGAAACAAAAAACAGACAAATCTCACAAGTGCTCTAATGTGTATGTGTTGGCATGAAAACACATATGCATGCACACACACATACACCCACATGAATGCAATACTAGACTGGGTATCGTAATACACATATGAAGTACAATTAAGACAATAAGACAAAAAATACCCAAAAAAAACAATTTGAGACAAAAATACTCTAGAAAATACCAATGATGTGTGTGTGTGTGTGTGTGTGTGTGTGTTGTATGCTATTGGACATGAGGTTTACCCTTAATTATGGTTACTATTCCCAGCAAGATCCCGTTGTAAAGCTTATTTTTCCTTTGCATGCCAGGTTCAATTACAGATATCTTCTTGTTTGTGATGGGAACCCATGTCCACTTTCCCATTGTAGTGCTGGGACCATTTCTGACTCAAAACTCTGCAGGACTTTTGCATGTTGTCCATCTCTACAAGTTCATATATTCATCATTCTTATTGTGTCTGGAAGACATTCTTTCCTTGTACTCATCTATCCTCTCTGGATCTGCCTCCTATTGTGCATAGATTCTTAAACTCTGATAGGAAGGCTTTGATAAAGACATTGAATTTAGGACTAACTGTTCCAAAGTCTCTCACTTTCTGCACATTATCCAATGTGGGTCTTTTGGCTGATTACCATCTGTTTCAAAAGGAAGTTTCCATGATGATTGCTAAGCAAGGGACTAACATGTGTGTATAACAGAATGTCTTTAGTAGTCATTTCATTGCTGTATCCTTCAAATGCACAGTAGAATTTAGTTTTCCCCTAGGTCCTTGGCCTATCCAAGCTCAGGTTCTTTGCCACATGATCAGTGGCTGGCATGTGTTCCATCTCATGAAGTTGGTTTTATATCCAATCATAGAGTCATTGGTTTGTGCTTCTAATGAGCCATTATTAATGCAATCAAGTCTAGTTTGGATCACAAGGTTTGGAACTGGGTTGACACTTACCTTTATCGTCTGGTAGTGTGAAGAGTATTTTCTAGTATCATGACTGCTCAGTAGAAATGAAGCATCTACTTAGGACCAGGGTAACTTCTCTATGTTTAATGATGCTTATAAGAGTTGTCTTTAGCAATAGAGACAAATACTCATTTTTTGGAGAGCAGCTTTGTGCTTTGGCAATAGCATTAGACATTTGGTGGTTTCTATGGAGCTCCTTTGGCCAACTATATGTAACCCATTCCAGGTACTGGAGGGGTCACTGTATCTTAATATCCTATTAATTAGAGTATTGTCTCAGAAATTTTTTGACTAGTCCATTTATAATTCTTTCATATGTATATATTTTATGAAGATTCTACAGTGGTTCCTTCAAATGTGCTGTACTGTAAGCTGCCCCTCCCCAAATTTTCTCCTTTTCCATTCCTTCCATCCCTATTTCCATGTAGTCCTCAATCTCCAGTCTCTTTACTGACTCTTTTTAACTATAACTCTATTTCTATGTTTTTGAGGAGATGAACATAGTTAATGAGAAGAAATAAGATCCCTTATAACCAAATTGCCACTCAAGCAATCCTATGATTATGAATTAAGGATTCTTTGCCTTACCCAGTCAAAACTAAATTTCACAGATATTGAAGGGTGGACTTTAGAAAACATATTATTGTAGGATCACAGTTGGTCATTATGAGAAAGGAAACAATTCGAGCATCAATAAAACAAGGAGAGGTACCAAACAGGAAAGAATATACCTTCCTCTCAGCATCTCATGGAACCTTCTCGAAAATTGATCACATACTCGGTAACAAAGCAAACATCCACAGAAACAAACAAATTGGAGTAACCACCTGTGTCTTATCGGATCATCATGGAGTAAAGTTAGAATTTAAAAATGACTCCACCCCCCAAAAGCCTACAAAATCATGGAAACAGAACAGTCAACTACTGAACCATTCCTGGGTCAAGGAAGAAATAAAGAAAGAAATTAAAGTCTTCCTTGAATTCAACGAAAATAAAAACACAGCATACCCCAACCTATGGGACACTATGAAAGCAGTGCTAAGAGGAAAGTTCATAGCACTGAGTGCCCACATAAAGAAAATGGAGAAAGCACACATTACTGTCTTAACAGCACACCTAAAAGCTCTGGAAAAAACAGAAGCAGACTCACCCAGGAGAAGTAGAAGACTGGAAATAATCAAACTGAGGGCTGAAATCAACAAAATAGAGACACATAAAACAATCCAAAGTATCAATGAAACAAAGAGCTGGTTCCTTGAGAAAATCAACAAGATCGACAAACCCCTACCCAAACTAATCAAAAGGCGGAGAGAGAATACTCATATTAACAAGATCAGGAATGAAAAGGGGGACATAACAACAGACACTGAGGAAATTCAGAGAATCATTAGGTCAAAAGCCTGTATGCCACAAAATTGGAAAATGTAAAAGAAATAGACAGTTTTTTAGATAAATACCATATACCGAAATTAAATCAAGACCAGGTGAACAATTTAAATAGACCTATAAGTTGCGAGGAAATAGAAGCTGTCATCAAAAACCTTCCAACCAAAAAAAGCCCAGGGCCAGATGGTTTTAATGCAGAATTCTACCAAAACTTCCAAGAGGAGCTAATACCTATACTCCTTAAGGTGTTTCACATAATAGAAACAGAAGGGTCATTGCCAAACTCTTTTTATGAAGCTACAGTTACCCTGATACCAAAACCGCACAAAGACGCAACCATGAAAGAGAATTACAGACCAATTTCACTCATGAACATCGATGCAAAAATTCTCAATAAAATACTGGCAAACAGAATCCAAG
>PVIU01004438.1:0-96853 GCA_004026605.1 Ondatra zibethicus | reverse complement strand
AATGATCAAGTAGGCTTTATCCCAGAGATGCAGGGCTGGTTCAACATACGGAAATCTATCAATGTAATCCATCGTATAAATAAACTGAAAGAAAAAAAACATATGATAATATCATTAGATGCCTAAAAAGCATTTGACAAAATTCAACACCTCTTTATGATAAAGGTCTTGGAGAGATTAGGGATACAAGGTTCATATCTAAATATAATAAAAGCAATATATAGCAAGCCGACAGCTACCATCAAATTAAATGGAGAGAAACTCAAAGCGATTCCACTAAAATCAGGAACAAGACAGGGCTGTCCACTCTCCCCATATCTCTTTATTCTTTTTCTTTACTGCACTTTCTCATCTTGGTCCATCCCCACATTGTAGCTTCTTTCCATTCCTAATTAATCTGCCTTCTATTTCTGTCTCCTTTAGAATATTTTCAACTACTCTTTTCATACCTTTTCTATTTTGTGAGCTTCCTTCTCCTGTGTTCTAACTTCCTTGAGATCTATTAATTCCCTCTTGTGATATTTTTCTTTAAATTTTTGTGTAAATACACAAACATACACACATATTTTAAATATATGTTCTTTTTAATCCTGTGTGCAAAACTGTAAAGTATGTCTGTTTTAAGTCTACTTCACTTAAAATAATAATATCAATCTTAGTGAAAATAAAATTTTCATTGCTAAACAAATCACTTATAAGCACAGCAGTTGATTTCTTTAAATATTTGAGAAATGCAATAGTGAGAGAAGTTCCTGACATTATTGAAGAACAATTTTCATTACAAGAAGGATTGCTATTGATACAATCCTTATGCTATCATTTCAAGATACAGAAATAATCCACTGACTAAAGCAAAATGGAAATGTGCCAAATAATGATTTGGAAGTAGGTTAAATGATGCTCTAAATATCCAATACCAGGATGATTTATTAACAATAAACACTAAACTGTCTTTCTTATAATAAAAATATCACCGTACAGTATATTTAAAATGATTTAGGAGTTGGAGAAGTCCATATTGATTTCTATCCACAAAACAGACAAAAACCAAACAAAAATTAAAAGAAAACAAAAATATTTACATGCTTGCAATGCTATATATATGAAAAGTTATAATCCCATGCTTAAATTGCCAAGTCAGTTTTAAATCACTAAGAATGAACAACATAGTTAATCTGATGATTCCCAGCTACCTCATGCCTTTGTTACCACTTTTCTGCATACGTCATTCTTTTCATTATTTTGGCAAATTCTGTGGCAAATGTTGCTCAAGAAAGAAGAGCTTTACTCTTTTTCATCAATCTGGGATATGTTACATCATGGAAGAGAAGGCATCGAACAAACATATGAACTACCTGGTCACATTGCTTCTGGTGTGAGGGAGCTTTCTACTTTTTATTCAAATCAAGACTTGCCCATAAAACTATCTAAAACAAAAATAGTTATCAAGTTATCAAGTAAGAATCACAATCACAATATCCAGTTCATTTGTTCTTGGTAAAATCAGAGAAAATATGACACTATCTCTCATACCACTGTGAGTACAAAGATTTATACCTAATTTGTTTTCTATAGTAACTAAGAAAATATATAAGTTTAACTATTTAATCTCCACTATGACCCCAGAGGATGAGTATAGCAAAATTAACATTAAATTTTTGTCAATAAAACAAAATCTATACCAGCTATGCCAGTGTAAAATATTTTGAAATTAATAATTATTTTAAATTAAAGTAGATTTAGTCATCTAACATTTTATCCCATTATTTTAATATCATATCCTCTTTTATTCCTTTAGAAAGAGATCTTTGAATTTAACTCTTTGTTAGCATTTTAAACTATGTATAATAACCAAACCCCCTTAAATAATAATAAACAAACATAACCCATTTCTTGGGAATGTAGGCATAGGTCTCTAGAGTACTTCTTATTGTTTGGGGGCACTGGTATTCTTTGGAAAACCTGAGAAAATCTAGGATGATTGTTAAGTCTTGACTGTAGTAATCTGTGGGGCTGGATCATTCAATAATGTGTGGAAGCTGTTCTTGATAATTGATCAACTAAGTCCTCCATTTTTACTGGTTTCTGGTCCCCTTGCCCTGGAAATAAGCAAACTTTTAAAGGTAACATACATAACTGCATTAATAAAAATATAGACTGTGCATTGCACACAGGTCAGTAGAAGACAATTTTTTTTTGTTTTGTACTTGACAAGACAAAATATACATCATTTGTTTTATGGTTCTCAGTTAGTTTCTGTATGTGTATAGTCAGGTTTCTAGAGGGCCTTCCTCAATCAAACTTAATTTTCCTTAACCCAGAATATATCCACAGCTTCTCACTTTCTGTTTAAATAAAAGTTTAACCTCTTCGCCAAAGTATCACATTTTTTAAATTTAAATTTTGAAGTAAAGATATATTTAAAATATATAGGTTAGTCTAATCTAACAGTTTTCATAATCTAGTTTCTCTTACCAGACAAAAAATTGAAAGACAACACAATAACTCACAGGATCTAAACTTTCTGTATATTTTCCAACTTTATGCATCTTATTATACTCTATTTCTTTTTAGAAGACTTTCTTTAACCTTTTTTCTTTTCTTTCTTTTCCAAACATACATACATATACATATAATACATAAATATATATACACACACACATATATATATATATATTTAAACACACTGCTACCTGTTTGGATATTTCTTTTCTCTGAATTTGTCTATATCGTGTATCTTCAATCTTTTTTTTTTTTTTTTACCACATGAGTCTGTAAACAACTAAGCCACATGGCTGGCTAGGACGAAAGAGGTGACTTTGGAAGCTGGCTTTGTCTGGTTCAGCTTGCCGTAGAGACTAGTCTCATGCAGAGGTACATGTATCACCAATGTGAAAATGGGCGCCATGTTCACCACCCTCTGGGATGTTTCTGGGTTCAAGCTACTGCTGAATAGGATGCCTCCTACTGATAATTAACACCTCATGAATGTTTGACAGCAGGAACTCTGAAAAGAGCTACCCAAATTTTTATTTTTATTTTTTGCCACTAGCACTGAGTCAGGAAGTTGTTTCTTTGAGAAGCTGCACATCTACTGATCACTCTCACTGCCAGCTAACATAGAGTAACAGAGACCATCAAAGAATAGGAAGCTACCAAGAAGGCATGTTTGTCTTTGTTACTATGTGCCTAGAATAGTTTTTAAAACTTTATCAGTTTGATCCCATGCTTGTTCATTTCCAGTCCAGCTGGATTTGGTGAGCTGCCCATTAGATCAGACACACTGTCTCAGTGGGTGGACCAGCCCCCTCATGGTCCTGACTTTTTTTGCTCATGTTTTCCCTCCTTCTGCTCTTCAGCTGGATCTTGGGAGCTCAGTCTAGTGCTCTGATGTGGGTCTCTGTCTCTATCTCCATCTGTCGCTGGACAAAGGTTCTATGGTGATATTCAAGATAGTCATAAGTCTGATTACAGGACATGGCCAGTTCAGGCACCCTCTCCTCTACTGTCCAGGATCCTAGCTGAGACATTCCTGTGGATACCTAGGAACCCCTCTAGAGCTAAGCCTCTTGCCAATCCCAAAGTGGCTCCCTTAATTAAGATATCTTCTTCCATGCTCCAATATCCGTCCTTCCTCCCTCTTAACCATCCCACTCCCTGAAGCTCTCCCAAACCATCTCCTTCTCCTTTCTCTCACCCACTATTCCCTTCCCCCCACCATACCCTCAACCCATGCTCCCAACTTTTGCCTGGCAATCTTGTCTGCTTCCCATTTCCAGGAGGAACTATATATGTTTTTCTTTGGGTTCACCTTATTACTTAACTTCTCGAGGATTGTGAACTATAGGCTCAATGTCCTTTGTTTATGGTTAGAATATACTAGTCAGTAAGTACATACCATATTCATATTTTGGGGTGTGGGTTATCTCACTCAGGATAGTGTTTTCTATTTCCATCCATTTGCATTCAAAATTCAAGATGTCCTTTATTTTTTTTTTCCACTGAGAGGTACTCTAATGTGTAGATGTGCCACACTTTCGTTATCCATTCTTCCATTGAGGGGCATCTAGGTTGTTTCCAGGTTCTGGCTATTACTAATAATGCTGCTATGAGCATAGTTGAACAAATGCTTTTGTAGTATGATTGGGCATCTCTTGGGTATATTCCCAAGAGTGGTATTACTGGATCCTGAGGTAGGTTGACTCCCAATTTCCTGAGAAACCACCACACTAATTTCCAAAGTGGTTGTACAAGTTTGCATTCCTACCAGCAATGGATGAGTGTTCCCCTTACTCCACATCCTCTTCATCATAGATTATCATTTGTGTTTTTGATTTTAGCCATTCTGACAGGTGTAAGATGGTATCTCAAAGTTGTTTTGATTTGTATTTCCCTGATAGCTAAGGAAGTTGAACATGTCCTTAAGTATCTTTTGGCCATTTGAAATTCTTCTGTTTAGAATGGGATCAAACTGGACCTTCTGAATGTGGCTGACAATTGGGGCAGACTGAGAAGACAATGATAAAGGCACTGGGATTTGTCTCTACTGCAGGTACTGGCCTTTTGGGATCCTAGTCTATTTGGATGCATGCCTTCCTAAGTGTGGATGGAGGGGGGAGGGCTTTGGACTTCCCACAGGGCAGGGTACCCTGCCCTCTCTTAGGACTGGAGGGGGAGGGAGGGAGGGGGAGTGGGGAAGGGGCAGGGAAGAGGAAGGAGGGGAGGAAGTGGAAATTTTGAATGGTATTATTTACAAAGAAAGAAAGAAAGAAAGAAAGAAAGAAAGAAAGAAAGAAAGAAAGAAAGAAAGAAAGAAAGACTATCAGGTTTTATGTGAGAATCTCAGGCACATATTAAAAACCACATGTAAATGAACATTTCCTGTCTCAACTGACTGCTCCCCATTCTGGCAGTTGTTTCCAAATTACCAAACAGAGACTTAGTATTGTTGATAAAAGCTCAGATTATTGTGTAGGCTTGTTACTAGCTAACTCTTATGTTTAAATTGTCCTATATTTATCTATGTTCTACCGTGTTGCTTGGTAACTTTTATCAGTATAGCATGCTCATTTTTCTTCTCCCTGAATCTGCTGGTGCCTCCTCTGACTCTGTCTGTCTTCATTCTCTCCTATTCAGGCTTTCTTACCCAATCTTTCTGCCCAACTGTTTTATTAATAGTAATAGTGTATTATCTTTTTGGGAACCTAGTCTATTTGGATGCACACCTTCCTAGGGCAGGATGGAGGGGGAGGGCTTTGGACTTCCCACAGGGCTGGGCACCATGCCCTCTTTTAAGGAAGCAGCAGGAGGGAGGGGGGAGCGGGAAGGGACTGGGAGAAGAGGAGGAAATGTAAATTTTTTTGAATGGAAAAAATAAAAGTATATGGGAAAAAATAGTAATACTAAAAATACTAATAGTGTACAGAAGGATTATTTTACAGTATCTGTCCAGGCACTTCTAGCTTCTGAAGTCTACACTGAGATGTCAGGTATTATTTTAATATGTCTCCTTTTATATACTTTTGGTATTTTTC
The DNA here is from genome assembly GCA_004026605.1 of Ondatra zibethicus. Taxonomy (NCBI): domain Eukaryota; kingdom Metazoa; phylum Chordata; class Mammalia; order Rodentia; family Cricetidae; genus Ondatra; species Ondatra zibethicus. The sequence goes on along the minus strand of PVIU01004438.1, from coordinate 91,319 downwards.
TTATAGCTTCTAACATTTTTTATTTATTTTTCTTTTCTTTTTTTCTTTTCTTTGGAGATTTAATAATTTTGTTATAAGTATCTTAGTAGAAATTTTGCCTTTGTTCTTGACATTTAGTGTTCCTCTTTCGTATGCTTTATGTAGTTTGATAGGTACGCCCTTCTCCTTGTAGTTTGATAGGCCTTCTTTTGGTAGGAGAAAGTTTATTAAATAATTTAGGTGACAGTATTTTGTGCCTTTGGCCTAGAATTCTTTTCCTTCCTCTAGTCCAATTATTCATATTTTTGTCTTTTCATAATATTCCAGAATTACTTGCCTTTTTAAAATGTGGATCTTTTTTGAATTATTATGTTCTTTGACAAACATATGCAATTCTTTTGTGCCATTAATACCCAAGATTATATCTTCCCTCTCTTCTATTCTGTTAGTTAGTCTTGCCACTGAGGTAGCTGTTTGAGTTCCTACATTTTATTCTAGATTTCCCTCAGTTTGTGTTTCTATTATTGACTCTTTTTCACTTTCTAGCCTTTAAAGCTGAATTATTTTTTACATGTTTTTGTTTTTATAGATGTCTTAAAGCTATTTATTAGCTTAATTTTTAAGTAACATGATCATATCCTTGAAGGCTATTTTAAGGTCTAAGCCATGTGTTTTAGCTATATTACAGTGCTTGGGTTCTACTGTGTTTGGGTTCTCTAGTGAAATGGAGACATATTGTCCTGCTGTGGCTGTTTTAAATTTTTTTTAAATAAAGCTTCTAGCCATCCGTATTAGGGAAGATTGTAATTCTAGGTGTTGGTATCTGGTCTTTTGTTTTTGAGTGGATATTCTGTTGTTCCTCAGTTTCTGTTGTCTGGTTTCTGATTCTTAGAAAAGTAGTGGGGCTATATGTTATCTGGCAGAAAATTCTTCTGGGATCCTGACAGCTATGATCACTGGGGTTTTGGAGTACAACATGTTTCTAGGTATTGGGAGCTGACACTTGGAAATTCAGACAAGGATGGAAAAGAAGATAGGTCTTAGGGGATCCCACCAAAAAATAACTTCCTAATATACTTTTATAAAGTTAAAATAATGTGCTATAGAGAAAATAAAATACAGTATTTTAAGCATTACTCATAACTATTTTTGTTACTGAATTAAATGTAATTGGTATTATATCATATAATATCAAAAATTATTCTACATAAAAAGTGAAGAAATGTATAACAAAGAACTGAAAGTTCTTTTATTGTTCATTTATTTTATTTTTATACTATTTTATTAATAATATAATGGAAAAGGAAATAAAATGGCTCAATTCAGTTTAAGGTTGTACATATAAAATATAGTAAATTGTTATTATAGATGTGAGACTTACTGTGGAAAAATGGAAAAGAATTTAAATTTTGTGAATGTACAAACTATATTTTAGTTGATGCTTGACTACCTGAGGATTTGACTCAGTATCATTTACCTTGTATTCACTGTCTATTGAGGAATCTCTAATGCAAAGACATTCTTACTTGTGGTCCTGTAAGGAGACAGACAACATTTTCATCATCTCAAGTGATTAATAACCTGTTAGTGCTTTTGGATGTTCCTTGATACACTCCTGAGATCAGCCAGTTTAAGAGGCCAAACAAGACAAACAAGAGCTAATGGACCTGTTGAACTCCTAAGTACTTGAGGAGAGATAATTGACAGGAAGGTCAAATATCTTTATTTAATCATCTCTCCATCAGATCCAGCTTATCCAAAATTGAATTTTATGCTAAAACTAAGTCTATCCATATTATAAACACATTGGTAGCCTGATAACTCTCTATTTGAAGTTATTGCTATATTCTAGAAAGCAAAAGTCAAAGAATGATCATATATGAGAGGAAGAAGATTCAGAATTTGCTAAAGAGAAGTACAAAATAAACTTTCTCATAATAATTGAAACACTTAGAAAATAAAATTACTCTTTTTTTTTTTTTTTTTGGTTTTTTGGCACAGGGTTTCTCTGTGGCTTTGGAGCCTGTCCTGGAACTAGCTCTTGTAGACCAGGCTGGCCTCGAACTCACAGATATCTGCCTGCCTCTGCCTCCCGAGTGCTGGGATTAAAGGCGTGCGCCACCACTGCCCGGCTTGAAATACTCTTTACTTACTTAATATTACTCTTTAGTTCATACAGGAAGAAATTATATGTTTATAACATTATGGATATCTTCACTAGTTTTATGAGAAATCTATACAAGCAAAATTAAATTTTATTAGTGTCATAAGTTACTATATGGTTTTCCTGCTCATGCTTTGCCCTTGTGTTATTGGGCAGATAAGCTGATCAAGTCTGCATGCATGTCTGAGACTCCTGAGAATAGCCTTATCTTTTGTCTCATAGGGCAAAAAAACGTAATAATTTTAAGGATATAAGCTCAATAGTAAATAAAAATTTAAAAATTGTATTATTTGCATGGAAATTTTTATTGGTAACTTATTATTACTTAATTTTTATTTATTTTGTATAACAACCAGAGTTACCCATCCCACTTTCTTACAGCTCCCCTCCTACATCCCCCAAAACCAGCCCTCATCATCTCCACAGAGAACATAATGCCTTTTCCATCCATGGGTAGTCAACAAGACCTGGCACATTAAAATGAGGCAAGACCAAGCCATTCGCCACTGCATCAAGACTGAGAAAGGCATCCCACCATAATGAATGGGATCCACAAAGCCAGCTCATGAACCAGGGACATATACTTGTCACTCTGCCAGGGACTCCTCAAATGGACCAAAATACACAATTGTTGTCCACTTGTAAAGACCGAGTTTGGTACCATGCCAACGCCACAGTTGTCAGTCTAAAGTTTATGTGTTCCCATGGGCTGTCTCTGTAGATTTCTCTATCACGATCTTGACCTTCCATGATCATATAATCCCTTATCCCTTATATTTTTATATTTAATGCATATGTATATTCTATATATATACATATATGTGTATAAATGGAGAAAGGAAATGATACAGATTTAATTTTACGAGTGGAGAAGCATTGTATTGCATTCTAGTTACAATAAATCTCATGTTTTCAATTACATGCATATATCACAAGTCTTTAATAATGTTGGGCACTGTATCATCCATAAATTAAAATAGGTAATAAAATTGTCTGAAAGGCCAAAAATATAATAAGGTACAATGTTGAAAAAGATAAATTTCCTGGAAACATACAAGATTTACGTAAAGTCAGCCATATCATTTTCTTGGATACACTTAATAAAAACTAGAAATTAATATAAATGTAATTTAAATGTGTGCTTTATTTTGAAAAGTCAAATGAAATGAAAGAAGGCAGAACAAGAGTTGAGTAATCATAAAACTACAATGACACACCATTCCTGGGACAGACATTTAAAGTTGAATTATAAATATTGATGAAGACATATTAACAGAATATTAACTCCACTTTTGTAGAAAATGTTTACATATTAAAGAATTTGTTCCACTTACTTCTCAATGTCATGCTTATATCTTCATGACTAAAAGGATATTTATGTATTTGTTGGAAGTTTTGTTTATCTAAGCATATGAAATATTTTTTCATAGATAAAATACTGCAGGGAATGTAAAATGATTTAGTTGTGGAAAAAAGTCAGAACTTTTTTAGATTTCAGGAATAATGAACTATATGTCTATGTTCTTTGATCCATTTCTGAGGCAGGGATATTTAAAAATACTGTCACTAAGTATTTTAGTTTATCTCCATAGTTCACAAAGAAATCAAATCATGCAATAAATGACAAAACTGCATTTAGCAGTGTAATATGCTCCTGTCACCGCTTATTAACTTGACAAGATTTAACTATAATTCATGTGTGCAGTATTGCTTGCAACGATTTACAGGTATTATTTAGCCCGTAAGAATTCTAGCTTACAAAAATATGCTCAAAATTTAGAAAATTAGGCTGTAGTTGTTGCTATTCAGTTGTATTCTGTTAGTTAGTTAATAATGTCTTGAAAGGTTGGCATTATTCTCAGTGATGAGATCTATGATTCAATACTGTAATATGAATATATAAATATATATACACTATTTGCATATGTGTGTGCATGTGTATGCTTTCATATGTGTATGGATGTGTGTGTTGTCTGTTATTTGTTAACAAAGCATTCTTTTTCTCCTGTAGTACTCAGAGTCCTATAGAAAAAAATCTAATAACGAAGTTGATTTCATTAAAGAACATGGGGAAGTCACATGGAAGCATCCTCACTGGCTAGATTTCATGGTGATAGAAGGTAATTTGTTTGTATGTGTTAGAAATTTTCCTGAATTAAAAAGATTACAAATGAAAGGATATAAATTCCTCACAACCTATTTTTTTTGCTTTGCATACTATCAAAAAAAATGTAAACACCTTTGTGTATAGAGAGAGACATTATTCAGAAAGAGAGGGAGAAATCTTGGAACACAAAGGTCTAAATAGACTGTCTCCATAAAATCTCTTCCCTCTGAACTCAGAGCTCAGAGTTCCCCTAGGAAATGGAGGGAGATGATCCAGAACAAGTGAAAAGTGCCAAGAAAACAAGGTCCTCCAAATAAATGTGAACAAATCTTATATGAAATCAACAGAGACTGAATCAGCATGACCATGTTCTTCATGGATCTGCTCCAGTCCCTCTATGTATATATTATAACTTAAGGTTTGCTCTGTTTATGGTATTTTCAAGTGTGCAAATAAATGGGTCTCTGATTCCTGGGCCTTCTCTTGGTCTCTTTTCCTTTCATTGATTTGTCTTATCTAAGTTCAATATGATAGTTTTAGTTTTATCTTATTATATTTCCATTTTATCATACTCTTAAGTGAATCAATATGTGAAGAAATGAAAACCTTGTTACTAGTGTAAAGAATAACAATTGAACTGTCACTTGCATTAGTTGGGAAAGATAAAATCAGTTTTCTCTAATAGAATGACACTGGGTATATCATTCTCTGCAGGATAGGCCGTACAGTCAGGAATAGTTAACCAACATATAATGGACTTCGTTAAGTTTTGTTGTGTGATTTCATTTGGTTACTGTTTGGTGGTGGTGGTTCTTTTTATTTTAGGACTGGTTTTATTTAATTTCCTTGGTTTTTGTGGGTTTTGTTGTTGTATTGGCTATTTGATTTTTGAGAGAGAACTGAAATTTGGGTGCATAGTAAAGGGATAAGGATGTGTTTAGACTTGATTGAGGGGAAGAATATAATCAAAATATATTATTTAAATATGGCTTTTAAAAATATATTCATAACCAAATAAAAGCAATGAAGCAAAATGTCTGACTCCATTGTCTAGGATCATCCAGAGATGTCAGAGAGAGTGCAGTTGCCAATATTGTTACAAAACATGCTCACCTTCTTGGCTTTCAGGCCAGTTTTTATCTCTTTCTGTGTAGAAATGGCACACTTGAACAGTGGGTTTGGAGGTATTTAAAGTGTCTCCAGCCTGCTATGAGTTAGCTGCAGTGGACAGAAGATCATTGAGAAGTTCTACTGTAGAAGCTGAGCAGGAATTACATAGCTGTGTGTTGCAAGGAGGGGCCGCCTGTTTATCCCAGCTACCCGGCTAGCTTACTCCCAAAATAACCACACAGAAACTGTATTAATTAAATCACTGCTTGGCCAATTAGCTCTAGTTTCTTATTGGCTAATTCTTACATCTTAATTTAACCCATTTCTGTTAATCTGTGTATCACCACGTGGCAGTTGCTTACTGGGTAACATTCCCAGTGTCTGCCTCTGATGGATCCATGACATCTCTCTGACTCCACACTTCTTTCCCCCAGCATTCAGTTCTGTCTTCCCTGCCTTCCTATGTTCTGCCCTATTAACAGGCCCAAAGCAGTTTCTTTATTAACCAATGAAAGCAACACAAACACAGAAGGACCTCCTACACCATTTACCCTTTTCTATTTAAACAAAAAGGAAAGATTTAACATAGTAAAATTACACACAACAAAAGAGTTATAAGGCAAGAATTACAGTTACAATATTTATATTTACTTTATCTTTTAACAGAACTAAGGAAAACCATAACTATCTATCTATTCTTCAACTCCATCAAAGACTTCAGAAGGATATAATATTACCTAAGTAAACAGGAAGTACATTGTAAGCAACTTCCAAAACTCTAGAATTGACAGAGACATCTCACTGTCTGGACAGTTACCCAAAGTTTTTCTGTACCATTGGGGCATTCATCTTCAGCCTACAGGCCCATAGTATAAAGCAGACTTTTTCACGAAGCAGGAAATTTCAAAGACAGTTCTGCCTATATTGGCAATTTTTCAGTCATTTTCTTCTGTGTCCTGTAGAAAGTCCAGTAGACTCTTTCATGAAGCAGGAACCCTGAAGGATCATCTCATTTTTAGGCAAGTTCAGCAATCATTTCTCTGCTGGTCCTGAATATCCAGTTCAGCAGTCCAGACAAGAGCAGGTTCTTGCCCAAAGGAACTCTAAGACTAGCTGTGTTTGTTGACTGTTGATATTCACATACAGACACCTGATTATCAAGCACTGCATTGTTTTTGAGTTATGTGTAGGTTATTCTACACTAATCGTTTTGGTCTGTGAGAGTATACATACTGGAGTGGACAAAGGGAAGGATCAACTTCTGTGAAAACGTGGGTAAGCACTAACCTATACTAGATGCATATTTTCCAATATGGCTGTCACGTGCCACCTTGTCTTAATCTTACACTAACTGTGTGTCTGCTCATGTCTTAATCCTCTCAAAAAGTCATATACTCCTTGACTGCAAATGACCCTGACCATGGCACCAATGAAGATCCAAAATATCTACTGAATTATAGTGTATCAAAACAAAAGCTACAAGGCTCCCCTGACAAGGATGTCATTGTGCTGGATTTTGTGGGGTTTGCCTTTATAAGTGGTTTACCTCTGAGCATTAGTGCCCAGAGTTCTTTGTGGCAATGGCCTATCTATACCAAGGTGTTAACTATAATAAAGGATTTTTACTTAGCCTAAAAGATGAAATTAAGCACAATATAGTCTTTCATGCTTATGATACATAATTGCTTCTTTAATGGAATAATAACTATAGTTTGATTACATAATTCTTTTTGAATTAAAATTAAAATATTTTTAAGTTAGGCTCAACTAATATAGTTTATTAAAAAAAGAACCTATTAAAGACGTCCACCTAGACTTACCTACAGCCCAATCTATGGAAGTATTTCTCACTTGAGGTTCCTTACTCTCAGATGATTCTAGCTGGTGAAAAACTGAGGTTAAACTATCCACACACGTTGTAGTATTAGTCTTTCTGAATATGACTTATAATATTATTTGTGAATGACATTTTCATTTTTATACTGACAAAAATTTATATAAATTACAGAAAATACAATAATTTTTCACATACACGCACAAGCTTATATTATGGCAATGATTACATAACACATACACTGGGTAGTATAAGATGATATATTACAGCATGAGGCAGCCTGACTTGTGAGAACACTGTGCATCCCATGTACTCCCCATGACAGCTGGTCACTGAAATCCTTCCCACACACGGCTATAAAATGTTGTGGATATTAAATCATTTTGTACAATGTGGAAGTGTATTTACATATAAACTATGAGCTACCTCCCATATAATTTAAATAGCCTCTAAATTATTTATACTGCATACTCTACACTGCAATACATTTTCTATTCATGTAGTTGTTAAGCTATTTTGTTAGAAAATACTGACAACTAAAAATGTCTATACATGTAGAGTCTTAGACATTGTTTATTAAAATGTTCCTTTCTGCTATTAGATGAAACTACAGTGTGTAAATTGGTGAGTAATGAGTGAAAAAACCTGTATGCTTGCATATTTGTACATGCAATAGTAGTGTTCAGATTTTTTATTGTGAAAACTTTCCAGAGTAATGTCATATTGAACCATTAAATAGTTTAGGTATTAAGACGATTAGAATTTGGCTCTTTAAACATTTATTATTTATATTGTATTGCAAGAATTAGACAAATCTAAGTATTACTTATTTATTTATTTATGTGCTCATGTTTATATATATCTACATATTATACTATTTATGTAATATACAATGCCATATATTTGTAATATAATCAATATAATATGAAAATAAATGTATATAATATATAATATATATGGAATGTAATATATATAAAAATGTAGATGTATCAGTTGATTCACAAACGAAAGCAAAGGCTGGAGAGGTGTCTCAGAAGTTAAGGATGCTTAATACTCCTGAAAAGAATCCACCTTTGGTTGTGTGTACCCATAAATGTACCTTTAACTCCAGCTCCAGGGCCCTGCTTTCTCTGAAGACATCTTTGTTTACTTAGTACAGATAAACTCATATATACATATGCATACAGAAAAATACATTTTTTTTCAAATCTCAAAAATAAAACACATTAAAAAAGATTGTTGTTATGGTTAAGCTTGACTTTCAACTTGAATGAAATTCAGAATCCCCATGGAAACCAGTATTTTAACATGTCCGTTTGGTTCTATATTAGGTTGAGAGAAGGAAAAGAGACCCTAACTCTCTTAGAGTCAATATTGTATGTGCTGTGTCTATGGGCTGTATGAACATGAGAAAAAGGTGAACAAGGTGACCTTAATCTCCCATCACAATGTCAACCTAGTCTTATTGTACTCCTAAACTCAGTCTGTGACCTAAAATAAGCACTTTATTACTGAAAATGCTTTTGTAGTGTATTCAATGCAAGAATTAAAACAATGACTAATAAATCTGTTTTTACTGTGAAAACTCAGATGGTAGCAACTCACAAGTGAGTGGTTGTAGGATCAAATGATTGACCCACAACCCTGTGGATCGTGCTGCTGAGAGCAGAGGTAAAGGAATGATAGTGCAGTAGCCAAACACATGACATACATCCTGTTCCGATGAAAAAGGATAGGCGATTGAATAAAGCACATTAAAAACAAGTGCGCAGATGACAGCCGTAGCCTCAGGCTTCTTTTTGTGAAATAGTACCGAAGTCACATTAAATATGATTTCATGCACCTCATTTTTTCATATTTTTATAAAACAAATTTGCCTCATTCTAACACAAGAGTGTTTATTAAAGCAACATTATACTCAGTGGATTATACAATGACAAACAAAATCAACTAATAATAATTTCTCATTTACAACACAAATTAAAATATTTTTAAACATTTAATAGTTAATGACTGAAAATAAATAATCTGTTTATCCTTTGCTATTTATGTTTAATTTTACATGCAAACAAATGTTATTAATGAAAGGAATTTGTACCTGCTGTCACAGTTTTGAAAAACATTTACATTGCACTCAAATACATTCTTATAACCCTACATATTGTGCAAAGAAGAAAATGACAAAGGTTCCCATAATTGTTCTAGTTTTCTTAAGTTTGTCACATTCAAAGATTTGTTGTAAGTATAAAAGTCATATCCTAGGACAAGTTTTGAATTAAATTTTCTAAAGGTTTTATCAAAATTTGTTACTAGACCCATTCTCTACTCAAAATATTTCCATGGGACATTTTAGTGTTCCTTACTGTGTACATGATGTGAATAGAGTATTTGAAATATCTTGCAAAAGAAATTTTATCTTAAAGTCTGCTCCTGGTGGGGTGGGGGAACACATCAATAAGATACTATCATTTAAACATTTACCAACATTCAAATGACTTTTTTTTTCTCATTTCAGGATAGTAGCACATAGAATTGTATAAAGCTTCTTTCCAATAACCTGGTTTGTCTCTGATGATGAATTTACCAATAGTTCTCAAAAAATGTAAAATACCTTCATAATAATTACCGTGAATGAACATGTTGTATATAGACCTAAATCTTTATCTAACCAAGCAACATTCATATGAAATAAATCACAATTTTGCCAGAAAACCATCATTTTTTACTTATTTTATACTGTTGGTTGGTATGTTTTGTTTTAAAATGGAATGCTACTCCATTGCCCAGTATAACCATGAATATACATTCACTAAAAATGCTAGATATATGGATGTGCCACCATGGTTGCTCATATCTACTCATTGTGAAAATAAAATATCTGACACAAGCAAACAGATACTATTCACTACTATCTCAAACTCTCAAGCGTCAGATTTAATTGGACTTTTTATACTATATGGCATTCTACACATGTAGGGGAGGAGTGCATGAAGATCGTGAAGTACACAACATTTCAAGGTGGAAATTGGATGTTGGCTTTGGGAAAAATATTAAGAACATAAAATTCTGTCTGCATTTTTGATAGTATATAACATAACATCTTTGGAAACATTCTAACAGAGTATTGCAATAATACTCTGTTAGACATACGAACATCAGTCTATCTCCACTTCTGTCTCTCTTATTTACTTTGACCATTTCTACATTATGCTGTATTCCCCCACACACACACTCCACACACATACACACCATGGAGCAATTTGAGAAACTGAATATAATATGGAATTGCCTTCCTAAGTATACATATGGTAAGAGAATGGCAATTATCAATACAGTTGGAGTTTTTATAAGTTATGCTTTTACTGTATTCTGCATTTGCCACTATTAAATTTCACCTTTAAATCTCACCGTCCACCAAATATTGTTTTTTAGAACATTTTTATGGCACTCAGCTAAAAAAGGAACTTTGGAAACTGCTTTGAAGACTGGAGTGAAGAAAAACCTTATTAATGATTCTAATTTTCCAATATCCAAATTTTATTCAAAATATATAGATTATAAATGATTCAAAATATCATGAGATACAGCATATACTAATATGGGTACCTCAAATGCATTTTAATATGTTTTTCCACATTATTTTCAAACAGAAAAAAAGATGAAAATAAAGCATATGACTGAAAATGAGATGGTTAATATCTCCATGCTTGATTTTTCAACTAATATGCTCCTCATCGATGTATTGAGCATGTTTAAATTAATTCCTGTGCTTAACTGTATGTCAAATATTCAGTGAAGGTCACTCTATATTGAACTTTTGTATTTAGAACTCACGTGCATGTTAATGAGTTCATAGACAATCTCAATGGGAAAAAAACAGTAGTAGGTGAGAAAAATGAAATAAATATAATAGCAAGCTATAATTGGCAAACGGGAAAAATGGAAGCAAGATTTAAATGGTAGGAGAAAGATGCTGGATAGGAAATAGGAGAGAATCAGAGGATCTGTTTTTATAAACTAATTCTAAATCTGGTAAAGCACTTAATTACAAAATCAGAGCTGTTATGAGTTCATGAGTTTAAAAATTCTTTAATGCCCAGAAAAAAGTCAGACCATCTTAGTTTTAATCAACCACTGCCTGTTACAATTTTCCAGTATTTCTCTGAAAACAAACACTTGCACATATGTGTACACATGTGAACTCAAGCACACACACACACGTATGCATGCACACATACACAAATATATACATATTTAAACTCATATATATATGTATATATGAATTTGAGTTTATATAAAGATGCTCTACATGGATGATAATTCTACTCCCAGAAGCTATAGGTTGGGCAATTTCAAATGCCTATTGTCAGTATGGCATATTCCTTCCTTCACGTTGTTATTCAGGGAGGCACCAAAACCCCTAAAACATTAGAGACTACTGCCATTGCTGTTGGATACACTCCAAAACTTGATAGTAAGATCTTACTATGGAGAACATCACTTACTTCTTCACCAGGAATGGAGAAAACTACATTGTAGCTTTTTACCTGTACCAAAACTTGCCTGAGGATCAGAAGAGTCAAGCTTCCATATTATCCATCCTTATAGAGCAGGCAGCAATAACACACACCTTTAGTCCTTGTAGACACACTATCTTGTCCTGGGAAAACAGGTGTTAGTGGTACATGCCTTTAATCCCTGAACTTGAAAGGATTGTAAAACAGGAGCAGACAGCTTTCAGACAGTCTCATGCTGATTTCTGGAGGCAGGTGAGGTTGAGGTAAGAGCCGGTGGCTGACTGATTTGCTTTTCAGGTGTTCAGGATGAACCCAATTCCTTTCTTTGAGATTTTATTAATTGTGCTTCACTACATATTAACTTGCTTGAAGGTTTCTTCCTTTTTACCTTGATTCCATAGTGCTGGAAATTACTATGAAGCTTTTGAGGGAGAATATCATCACCAGTTTACTCATTTGTCAATCGTGAAGGCTAAAATAATTATTGTCTTGGTGCTCATTAGTGGAATAGTGGCATAAATGCTGTGGGGCTAACTAACAATTTCATGATTAAATTTAAAGACCATTGAGCAGAAGTAAATTAATACCATGTACTTACTGTAACTCTGGTCAAGAATCTGTAAACAAGAGAGATCAATGAAATGGGAGAAAACCTGCTATTGCATTGCTAAATGGAAATCCTATCAAAGTGCCTTCCAAATACATTTTGCATAATAATAGATAAGTTCAGATTTTAGTCCTGTTCTGAATAATTTTACAGTTCAATGAATGGCTATTATTACAATGTGCAGACCATAAGTGTTTGTTCAGTTCTAAACCATATATAGCATATCCATTTCACACTTCTTCTCAGTAAGGCTCAGTGAATAAGGAACTAAAAATTTGTAAGATGCACAGTATCTTCTGGATATGACAAAATTTTTGCACTAATGTACTAATAGCAGTTTCTGTTGTTTGAATAAAACCTGTAAAATATCAAGCCAGTCAACTTTTGAGCATTAATGGGTTATAGTGTATGAGATGCTAACATTATTTGGGTATTTATTTACAGTTGATAGATCTAGGGTTCAGAGAATCAATTTTCTTCATAAGACTGCCTCTCATAGGCTGACATAGCACCAGTGAACTGTTACAAAAGTATTCAAATATATCAACCCTAACTAGAAGACCTGACAACATCTGGGAGAGAGCATAGAGCATAGATCAAAATAAATTTTATGTTTACATGAAATTCTCAAAGGACAAATTAAGTATTAAACTAAAACATATCATATGGTACATTATAGTATTTTTAAACTCACCATACAAATGCATTTCTTATGATATCTATAATCATAAGTAAAAAATACAGATGTTAAGCAAAATAATTAGCTTTATAATCAAAATTATATTATGTAAAATATATTCCATTAAGAAATAAATTTACAGCAATATTCCCATTGCTTATATAAGCTGAATGATTCTAATTTTGGAAATATAAATCTGGAAACAGACTTGATAACAGAATTTAGAATTTTTGTTCAATTGTTACAGATAGAAATTTGTCTCTCCATCCTCATCAATTCATTCTACCACATCTGGAACTACAACCACATCTTTGAATGCTTCTTTGCGAAAATTGTATTTGTTTCTATTTTTCTTGCTCTTATTTCTCACTTAAAATTCTCAGGTGGAGCAAAGAGAATGTAGCAAGAATGACAACACTCCAGATGCTGATTTAATTTCATGAGGTATTATTCAATTTCAGTATACATTTGGACTCAAGGAATTTTGTTAAATTCGACATGCTAAAGTTCCACTGGTTAATAAACATTAAACAGAACAAATCATCCAAGTTGTGGTTTCCATACTGTAGTCAGTGTGTGACGGAAGGCAAGATGAATGCATGTGCCAAAGTCAATACAGACTTTTCTGTAAAGCCCAGCCTTGATTCCAGAGAATCTTGCACTTCTGCAGAATTGTTGATCATGAGAACACATTTTCTCCTTTAGCCACGGTATTGAGGGATATTCTACTATTCACTGAAAGTCTTGTCTTTGGGGATTCAGTTTGTAAAGAAAACAGTAAAAAAAAAAAAACCCTCATTATGACAAAAGAAGCCAATGAAGACTTTGTAATGGGATAAATCTCTAGTATAAAATTTGACAGAAATCATCTTTCTATATCTTAACTTAACTTACTCTCTTTTACTTTTGAAATAGCATTGGAATAAAAGCATGTTTAAATGTGAACAGTCATAATTAAAAAAAATAGTCTTTACTACCAAAGTCATCTTGCAAATAATAAGGTATACATTTTTGCTATTCAAAATATGAAGACCCATTTTAAGAACTTGTATTAATAAAACAAAATCACTACATATTTAATGTTAAGCACAATAGTGAAAATTATTGTCTATATATTTTCTATTATTGAAAATCTATAGTATCAATATTATATGCACTATTTAATGTAGAGAACATATGATATGTAAATCTCTGAAAAATCTCATTTTTCTTTAAATCATTATGGGAACAAAAACCTTTTTATCTGTGATTATTAATTCAACATATCAATATCATTATACTATGCGGTCCCACATATTCAGTGAAACCTTATTCTAAATGGTATGTTTGGGGATGAGGTTGACATTTGAACCAATATACTTAGTGAATCTCAAATTCTTCAACATGACTGATTCACATCAATACCACTAAGCCACAAATAGGACAAATACACTAAGAGAAAATTCCTTCTCTGAACAAGATAGTCTTTGAACTGAGAGTTTGTCCTCTCATATCTTAAAGCCCAGAGACAGAACTTGACTAAAGTTTTATATCATTGGCTTCCTGGATTTCATGCTTGACATATAATTCCACAGTCTCATCCATTATTTGTGTAAATACCTAATGAGGATGTTCAGCCATAAATAAAAACTTGCACAAAAGAAATTACAAATAGCTGTATACATATGCATTTACAATCTATTAAACATTAGAATATCACCTTTTACAATTAAACTATTCTTTTTAAATTTTATTTATTCTTCTCTCATGACTTACCTCCTGACCAGTTTTCTCTTCCTCTTCTCCTCCCAGTTTCTCCTCTACACTTCCCTTCTCTCAGAAATTTCTTGCAAAAATCACTATTAAATAAGATTATGAATTCTGTTATATAACTTTAATTAATATAAGTAATCAATATATTTTAATATAAAATTAAAATAAATAATTACTTAGAAATTTTAAAATGCATTGACTCTTCATTGTTCCTATTGCTGTTGCAATAAAATACAATGACGAAAAGCAACTTTTAGGATAAACTCTTTATTTTGACTTACCATTCAAGACAAAAGAATCCATAATGACAGGGAAGACATATGATGGTTGCAATAACAGAAAGCTGGGAGAGCATACCACAATTAACCTTACTGGAAGAAGAACAGGAAATTCAAATAGACTCAGGCTATACACTCCCAGTCTTGCCCTCATTGATCTACTTTCTCTGGCAAGGATCTACATACTAAAGATACTATATCCTCCCGTAACAGGGATAGTGACTGCAGACCAAGAGTTCAAATTCATGAATCTTGCATTTCTTATTTAAAATACAGTACTCAGTTATTAAATTATTTTTCCCTTATACCTTAAAATGATTTCTTATAAATTGTATATGTATAACCACTGTAGTTGAGGTATTCTCAACACTGAATTTTCAAATTATTATAAAGAATTAACATTGGAGCTGAAACAGAATCATTTAACAATTTTTAGATCATTTTCAAATGCTTGTGGAGAGTTGTTTCTGCTCATATGATTGAGATTGTTGGTAGTACATTTTAATTTCAGAACTAGATGTGCTCATATGTACTTGAGAAAGAGTCAGAATTCTACTTAGGAAGATTTTAGTCCTGTCACTTTTATTTATGGAACAGTAGTTAGGTATATATATCTATATATACTTTGTGAGTTTGCTACTTTATGCTAATTTATTCAGTATTACTTTGGTCAAATGATAGGTTTAGATCTCTCTCTCTCTCTCTCTCTCTCTCTCTCTCTGTGTGTGTGTGTGTGTGTGTGTGTGTGTGTGTGTGCACGTGTATCTCTGTGTGTTTGTGTTTTCGTTGGACTCTCAAAGACCCAAGTGAGTGCACGTGAATGTGAAGGTCAAAGAACAATCTTAGGAATTCTCATATCAGTCACCATTTTTTTCCGTTTTGTTTTTTTGGATGGCTTTTAAAACGCTCCTGGAAGTTAGAAAATATGTTATTCTGTCTTGTATCTAGTTAATGTGTCTTGTATCTAGTTAATGTGTCTTGTATCTAGTTAATGTGTCTTGTATCTAGTTAATGTGTCTTGTATCTAGTTAATGTGTCTTGTATCTAGTTAATGTGTCTTGTATCTAGTTAATGTGTCTGCATCCCAATCTTCATGAATAAAACATTTGCAATCACAATCACTTTCTTTCCATAGGTTCTAGTGCTATAAATTAATCCTTTGTCCTTTCAAAACAAATATTTCTCCTTATTGACCTACTGTCCAAACCTGGATTTCATTATGAAAACAAGAATTAAAAACATGATCATTAGTGAAAGAACATGTGGTCAGGAAAAGTGAAATTAAATCGAATAAAATTACTTAATGAGAATGTGGGCATAAATTTCCAGAAGGTGGTCATCTACTTACAATAAATCTTTACTATTCCTTTGTTAGAAAATTTTCTCATTTTAAATGTACAGTCATTAAATATAAATATGATTAATAATGGGTTTATCATAGACATCAATTAATGTCTACCTTTAATTATAGAATTGTGTATAAGTGGGATGGAAGCTAGCTCATTGGGTAAAAGAGAAGTATTGAAAACATGAGGACTTGAGTTCAAATCCCCACAGTAAAAGCAAGATTGTAAACAGGGTATAATCTCAGGATTCCTACAGGAAGATTGAAATCGACATCAACCAATGTATATGCTCCCATCTTCTCTGTTTTCTTACTGGTTACCTAAATTCTGTGTTCATTATCATTGAAGCACATGTATCTAAAGCTTAAAAGCTAACATCCACTTCTTCCTAAGAAATGAGAAATATAACAGAGCCTTAAAAACAAATAAAGAGGAAGCAAGAAAAGAAGGATTAAAAGGGGGTGGGGTATAGATTACGGAGCAGAGGGCGGAATATAGAGACTCCTTATACTAAAGGACTTTTGAGAAGTATGGTGGATTGAATGAGAATGGCCACCATAGGCTCTCATATTCTCATGCACACTCTAAGAACTTGTTTGAAAGATAAGGACATGTGGTATTCTACAGGTAGGTTTGACATTGCTGGAGAAGGTCGACCACAAGGAGTGGGCTTTGAGTTGTCCAAAGCCCAGTCAGTCATAGTCTTTCTCTCTGACTGCCCACCTACCTTCCTGTGGATTAGGATCTAGCACTCAGTTACTTTTCCAGTACTATCCATGTGATGGGTTCCACCATGTTCCCCACAATAATGCTAATGGACTACACACTAAAACTATAAACAAGTCCCAATTAAAAGCTTTCTTTTATAAGAGTTGCAATGGCATGGCGTCTCTGCTCATCCTATATATAATAGTGCTATAAAAGAGTGACTAGCACAAAAGTCATGCAGAACCCTACAATTGTGAAGGCTTTTATACACATATAAAAGTAATTTAAATGGAATCATTATCTAATGGAGGAGACAATTGCCCAAGTAGATACCATATGCCACCAAGAAAAACTTCCATTGATAATAGTGTATTATGTGTAGCTGAGTAACTGAACAAATGGGTATCAAAATATCTCCCCTCCAGACAACATAGGCTACTACTAAGACCATTGCTTATCCTCCACAACCTGATGGTAAGACTCTATTGCTGAACATACATCTCACTTATGTCATTGAACATAGGGGAATTGAGTTGGTGCCCAATTAGAAGGTTCGCCCCTACTGACTAGCATTAATGGTAATTACAGATACTTTGCACACTACAGGAGGAGAAACAAAATCATCAATAACACACAGCTATTGTGTTATTGTACCTGTACCCTACAATAATAACATGCCTATAAAACAAACTGGTGCAATAGTGGCACAGGTATTATGGAAATAGAGAAGCACTTTTTTGTTGAGTTAAGGTCACTCCTTAAGACCTAAACCACAAAAGAGCCAAGATCCTGAGTCTATCTCCTCATGGAAACATGGGAAATAATATACCAGTATTGTTCAGGTAAAGAATATGGCAATAAAATACCTGCTTATTACTCCAAATTGTAATGCCCATAAACTAGTTCATCACTCAACCTTTACCACTTTTAGCAAATGAAAATCACATAGCGAACCACAGCTGGAAAATGAGCACGTGAAGAGAGACTTTGGAGCTCTCAAAACAAAATGGGATGTCATTATTGAATTTACTCCTCATTGCCCAGGGATCTATGGCAATGAAGAAGCAGAATGGTTGTAAGAGACAGAGGTGCTGAAATTTCATAAAAGAAACAGGATCTTGCAGACACAGCAGTGTTTAGAAATATATGAACTCCGAGAGGCTGGGATAACGCACACAAAATCCACAAGGTTTATATTCCCAGTAGTGAGAAGGGGAAAAGGACATAGCAGTCCCATCACTAACCAAAAGTTGTTTGAAACTGATACCTGTTGGTACAGGAAAAATCAGTTTTTATTTTCGAGTATCACTATACATATCAGTCACATTCTGAGACAGGTTTCATGCCCAGGAGTGTTTCTCAAGCACAAAGCAGATTTTGTATTTTTTTACTGAGTGAATTCTGTTTTCTGTTTAGTGAGTGAATCTGATTTATTCTTGCCTTTCATAATTGTTTTACACACACATACACAAACACACACACATACACACACACACATACACACACACACAGAGAAACAAGAAGTCAAGAAGTTGGGAAGGTATCAAGATGTGGATCTGAGAGTATATGGAGTCAGAAAAGCAAATAATCATAGCTTACTATATATAAGCTTTTACATAAAATATAATTTAAAATACTACTTTAATGAAATATACAAACACTATAAAATAAAATGTCTACTATGAACAATGAATCTTGAACTGATGCAAACACTAGAACAGACTGTGGATAGAACCATTACCATCACATGGAAATTAAGAGGGAGATGAAAGTTATTACTATTTTAACAATAAGTCCAAGCATTATTATAAAGGTTAACATAAAACAGTAGTTTGAAAAAATTTGAAATACTCTTCACAAATATGGTAAGGCTATTCCCTTAATATCAAGGCTAATCTTGCTAATTAGGAAGATTTAATATTACAACATATCCCACTTATTAACTAATTCATTAAATTTTCAAGCATTCATATTATATATGATTTTAATATCAAGTGGTAATGAGGAACTGAGTTAAAGTTGTTCATATCCTGAAAGGAGACTAGAGGGAGAAAATTATATTAAAGGTAGAAAAATTACTTTCATCTACAGAGATGAAATGTAAGGTACATTTGGAAGTTTCCAATGCAGGTAAAAACACAAATTCTTGAGAAGAATCAGAAAATTTTTAGGCATCAATGTAAATCATATTCATAGGTTTTCATCATTCAAAAATATTAACAATACAGTTCTTATATTTCTCCTTTTGGTAGGCAAATCAAGTGGAATATCAATACCCTGTATGTTTGGGAAGCTTCTTGGATAACCCAGACCCACAAATCAAAGACAGGTTCTTTATGACTGGTGTTGGGAATTTTGTTGTGTGCTCCTTGGCTCGTAGAAGTAACATTAGATCTTCAGATGGAAAATTTACATTTAAACTATGGTTACATATTTATATACATACTTATATGTGTTAAATGGTTTTTAACCTAAATAGATAATAGCAAGTTTCTAAACAATTAGGTTATTTTTCATAAAATTTTACAGCATCTTCCATATTTATATCTCTCTTAGGATAATTAGAGTTTTCCCTTTTTCACATTTTCCCAATGAGATTTACTGTTATTCCCCTTTCTATTGTTTCACTACCTCGCTATCCTGGCAATGCTATATTTCTACTTTAATGTTTCTGTAGTCACTCCAGCATATGTACTCATATCTGAGAGTTGGAGGTAGAAGCCTCCAATGAGAGAACATTTGCTAGTCCCATCGATTTTACCAATATGTGTGATTTCATTTTACTTTACAGTTGAATAGCATTCCATAGTGTATGCATACCTTATTTTTGTCACCCACTTGTTCATTGTAGGGCAATTAGTTTGCTTCCATTTCCTAGATTTTATGAACAGAGTAGAAAAAAAAAAACATGCCTGAACAAGTATACATGGTGTAGAATGTCCAGCATTTTGTGTAAATTCAATAAGCAGTATATCTGGATCATATGGTTGATATACTTTTAATGTTTTGATAATTCTCCACACTGAATACAATGTGGGTATACCACTTTCCAGTCAGCCACCAACAAATGATATTTTTCTTCTTCCCCAACCCTGCATACTTTCCAGCATCTGTTCCTTTATTTTTTGTCTTTACAACTGGGGAAAGATGAAATCTCAAATTTGTTTTGATTTGATTTAATATAATTCCTTGTGTTGACAAAGTTTTTTAGGGAGGGGTTATTTTCTTAGCCAATTTTTTTCTTTGAAGACCTCTATATTCTGGTTCTAGACTTTTTTTAAAAAGATGATTTTTATTGGTATTTGATTTCTAAAAATATATTGTGGATATTAATCTTGTCATATGTATAGCTGGCAGGATTCTCTCCCATTCTGTTGACTTACTCTTTATCTAGTTGTTTATTTCTTTAGCTCTATAAGGGAGGTAAATCCATATTGCTGAAGGCACCAGACACAAAAGATGTAGTGCCCAAAGTCCCCTGCACTGAATAACCTTAATGCTTCTTCTCTATGAACTTGCTCTTGTGTGACCAGGGGACTCCACAAAAGGTGACAAAAGAAGAAAGCCACTACCCCCGGATAGGGAAAGGTACTATATTTCTCTGCCTTATTGTAAAAATTAACTTGTATTTCAATAGTATAAATTCACAACTTCATAAAAATGTAATATAGAAATAGATCCAGTATAAGATTTGTTTTGCTATTTGCCAAAAAATAGTTATTAGATTTTTTAAACAGAAACATTCTTAATAATTTATTGAAAATGTAAGTTCTTGTTTCATATCATGAATATTTTTATAAAATAAGAATATTTCAGTTGGCTTCTCAACCAATTCTAAATATATAATTAGAGGAAATACTTGGAAACAATCCTTTTCAAAATACTCTAACCTAAAAATCTAAAAGAGGAAATCTCTAAGTGTCATATGATAGTACATTACAGCATAACTTGGAATTGCTGGTCAGCCTTTATTTGTACACAAAGATACTCCAATTTGTACTAAATTGTGAGTCATGGTGTCAAGGAAATAAAAGGAAGGAAGGCTTTTATTTTAGCCTAGACAAAATAGTACATTTAAAAAATATTTATATAAAAAATAAAGAAATGAAAATTAAAACATATGCAGGTTTACACAGTATAAATCCAAGGACATTTCATAGTTGCCAATATCAGCTCAGACTGAGATACTAGTGCATTTGATTCACAGACTCCAATATCAGAAATAATCAAGTTTGAAGTACCTGACTCTTAACTGTTAGATCTTGTCATATAACTACAATTATGATAGGACTCCACTTGATGAGGATGCCAAACTGTAGTTTGGGATCTACTGGGTGAAAACTTCCTTGTATACTTTTAACCCAGCACTTCCCAAATATTTTGCGCTCTGTTTTTACTTACCTCACAGATATGATGTTGACTCCTTTTAATATACACAGTAACTTTTTAAAAAACCTCATTTGACAGTTGTTTAATTTCAATTTCACCAAATGCCTTTTTATCAAAACCCTAATATTACTTATTTCTATTGCTCAGTAAGAAGCACCAGGCTTTACTGGTGAGAAATCTCCATTAGTTAAATGATTTGAGCACCTTGACTACCTCTGTTAACAGAGAGCTAAGAGAGATTTGAGCTGCCATGCATCTTGTACCAATCAAAAGAATGTTGAACCCAATTAGAAGTAGCAGTGAGCCTATAGTCAATTATTATGATGCATAAGCCAAGAGGCTACAAAATGAGATGAGAAAAGTCTGTGTGTTTCATTTGTTCCCATATGATGACATGGGGGCTAATGGTCAAGGATACACAAGTACATGAAGAGTCTATTCTAACACTATGTAAGAATTTTCAATCAACACTTCTATAGAAAAAAAATAGATGGAGCTGGTGAAGTTCTATGTGAATGGCAAAGAATATAAACCCAGGAATTGACCATGAGAAAGAGCATTTGCAAAGGTGGCCCAACAAAACATCAAGGAATTCATGAATGAAGACTCCAAACTAAAGTCGAGACTTGATAAAGTATATTGTTCAAAAGACCTAAGATTGTGACTTAGTTCCTTTCAAGAACTACAGATTGTTGGCCTTTCAACAAGCTCAGATGGTATGGACAAGGAAATAATCTCAGAGGTAATTTGCAAGTGATGACTGTGTATTCAATATTATTTTAGATTTATGGATTTAATTTGAGTGACTTTGATTGTGATGGCTACTTATTGCATTTTTGTAAATTTCTTGGTACATGAACTACCAGTCCTTTTTTTTTTTTTTTGGTGTTGAAACAGACATTTCTTTTACTTTATACTAACTTCACACTTGCTTTTTAATGATTTACCATAAAACTACCCTATCTACTGAGTTATGTAAAATAACAGGTTAAACCCAGAGGGTTACAAATGACTATTGGGGTGATTAATATAAATTAATATAAGGCAGAGAATTTATGTAGTTTTAAAAAATTGCATAAGAAGCCTGGCAGTGGTGGCACATGCCTTTAATACCAGCATTCGGGAAGCAGAAGTAGATGGATCTCTGTGAGTTTGAGGCCAGCCTTGTCTACAAAAGCTAGTTCTGGACAGGCTGCAAATCTACAGAGACAACCTGTCTCCAAAAAATTGCACAAGAGTAAATTAGTGAACATATAACTTGGTATTCACCTATACTGAGGGCAAATATTTATAGGATAAATATTTAAGAAAATAAGAATGATCGGACTTATCCAGAAAGTATATTGCAAGATTTATTTTTATTTTGTGTTTGGGTGCTGGACCTGCTTATTTGCCTGTGCACTGTATTCATGTAGTGGAGACCAGAAAGAGAGAATGAGATTCTCTGGAACTAGAGTTAGAGATAGTTGGGAAGCTGCCATATGTGTGCTAGGAAAAAAAAAATACCTGTGTCCTCTGTAAGAACAATAGGTGTTCTTTATCACTGAGCCATCTTTCTAGCCTCAGGAAGTACACTTATTCCTAAAGGTTTGGTTTATTTCACAGAGAATTTGTGACACTTGTAGAAATCAATAATGGCACCTCTTTGTCTACTGGAGAAGCTCATTTAAGTTATAATGGTCAAATTGAATTCATTGATTTGATGTAATAACTTAGGATCATTTTTGACCATGCTTATAATTAAGCAGATAGGAATTGCATTAAATGTGTACTTCCTTTCATATACCCAAAGCCAATAAGTTAGCTAGAGCAGGTAATCAAATTCTGTAACTATGGCAAAGTGTGAAAAATTATTATTTACTTCACCAAATGTTTCCCACACTAGTGGAATCAGAGAATCAATACTAATATATTTAAACAGGTCATTGTGTGTGTGTGTGTGTGTGTGTGTGTGTGTGTGTGTGTATGTGAGTATGCATGCTTGTATATGTATCTATGCATGTCTGTGTATGTATGGATGTGTGTTTTTATGTGTCTCTGTGTGTATATTTGATATTACCTTCTCTATGGTCTCATGTCTAGTTGTTCTCTCCCAACTTTTCTTCTCTGTGTGAAAACAATAGTGGATTGTAAGAAAACACAAGCATAGTGATATTTGACATTTCTGAGTAAAATTTTTACAGACATATTAGTTGTGGCTATCTTTTTCCTTTTAACTAAAGTGAAACATTCCACAAATGGACTGTCACTTTGAATTTCAATCCAGAGTAAAGAAAACAGTGAAAGCAGAGCTAGAGTCAACATGTAATATCAGAAAACTTAAATGAGAAAATGCTATGGATATCACTCCAGTTTTGGAGTTATTTATATGCTAATGATGCATAACCAAGTGAAATTAGATGGATTTGGAAAGGGCTTGGTGTATTTGGAGAAGGAATGTGCACTAATGCCTCAATAAATATTGTTGGATATATTTATTCTGGACTTATCCAAAATGGATATGCTATTCAAATGTTTGTCAAGGTAAGTAAGCAGAACGTTCTGAGTATCAGGTAAACCCTCTCTATATTAGTAACTCCTAGGATCCCTTAATAACATTGCAGACTGGCAATTAGAACACAGACTTACTAAGCCTCTGTGATGGATTACATTTTAAAGGAGTAAGTCACATAACAATCCCACACCAGTTTGGAATTATGATTTAAAAAAGGGTTATTTATTTAAAGGGAAAAACTTACAGATCACCATCCTAGACAACAGCCCTCAGCAGACAGAAGTGGATTCCGAAGCAAGAGAGGGAGTGCGTGGGTACTGCTGCTTTTTCAAGCCAAATAGACCCCAAGTGGGCGGGTATCTTAAAGGCTATTGGCTAAAGGAGTGGAAGGAGCTTCCGCAGCACATCCCCATTTTGTTTAAGTAAGAGAATTCTAAACCTACTACAAAATTATATACAATAAGAACAAATATCCTCTTCTAACTAGCTTAAGTTTGTATAATAAATAACTTGGCCAAGACATGAGAGGAAAGTAACTATATGTATCTAGTCTTCAACCCAATCGAAGATCTGAGAAGGGAAATAATGTTACCTGAGTAATTAGGAAGTGCAATCAAACAACTTCCAAAACATGCAACAAATCACAGAGACAACTGGCTACTTGGGCAATCACCCAAAGTCGCGTTTGCAGTGTTGAAGTAACCAACTTTGGCTAAGGCCTAGAATAACTGTCAGATTATTTTTAAAGGCAAGAAATTTTTCAAAACCATCTTGGCAAGATTTGACAGTTCTGCTTATTAATTGCCAGATACTATGTATTTTGTCAGTAGTTGGGGTATGGGCAGTTCCTTGCCCAGAGGCCAGTTGTGCCAAGAAGAAGACAAGCTCCAAGTGGAGTGTCTTTGGTGCTCAACAATCTCTCGGAAATAGATCGGTTTCTCCCTAACACAGAACTCTGAGTTAGATTAAATGCCATTTTCTACAGCTCTTTGAAGAGGTTGAAGATTATCTATTTATACAGAATACAATCTTTATGCTAAAAAACCCAATTAGTCTAATGATAAATATGACAAACATAGATGACTATTAATCTATAATTCTTAATACCTATCTAACTTAAAGACTAAGACAATAAACAACTGTGCAATAAATGAGGACAATGACCTCCAAATGTAAACGATGTACAAGGATCTTGATCAGAGGTAGAAATGTACACTGCAATATGGTAAATATATACATATATATATAATAAACATGTTTCAAGCAGAGGTAGAAGCATGCATGCATACAATATTCAACATAATTTAACTTTGTATCCATATACAAGAACCTATGCCAATGTAATTGTCTATAAACAATAACTCACAAATACCAATCTATAATCCCATCATCCAATTTTCCCTCTTTTTTTTTTCAAAAGGATCCCTGAGGTCTGCGGCGTCCTTGGCCCAGCAAGGGGCCCTGTTCCTGTGCCAGGATCCATCCAGAGGGGTAAGTGTGTGCATTCCTGGCTGGACAGTCCCGGGAGCAGAGTGTGGGTCCCCTCCAATTCCCCTAAACGTTTCTGACCATCCAGCAGGGTGTCTCCCCAGCTACTGGCTTCCTCTGCTTACCCCTTTCCATCTTCCCACCAAGCACCCCTTTCCATCTGCTGGGCACTAGAATCCCCCAACTCAGCCTGCTTTGGGGGGAGGGTCTGGGGACCCAGTTGTGAGGGTTCCTGCCCCAGAGGCTTCTTTGTCCCCTGAGACCCTGCCCCCCACCAAGCCTGCCCAGTGAGGGGCCCTATCCTGTGCCTGGATCCATCTGGAGGGATTCACCAACATAGCCCGCTTCAGAGCAGAGGGGATCTGAGAACCAGCTCCAGTGCTGTGGGTACCTAAGAGAGTGCAGACCAAGAAAAACCCACAAGTACACAGTCAGCCATGGCAGAGATTGGACCAAGACACCAAGACTCCCTTGGCCGCATTTGAAGGAAGAGATGGACAAACACCAGTGCAAGAATTCCTCCAACAACCTGAAAAGCAACATGATATCAGCTGAATCCAGAGAGCACCCAACAGGAAGACTTGAACACCCTAATCCAGAAGCAGTGGAAGAAATTGACTTTAAACATACCACTATAAGAATTATAGAGAAACTTAAATAGGATGTGAAAAACTTCCTTAAAGAAATGGAAGAGAAGACAAACAAAAAGTTAGAAGAAATTAATAAATCCCTCAAAGATACCCAAGAAAACCAAGAAAAAGCAAGCAAACAGGTAAAGGAAACAGTTCAAGACTTGAAGAACAAAATGGAGGTAACAAAGAAAACACAAACCAAGGAAAGGCTGGATATGGAAAATATGGGTAAACAAACAGGAACTAAATAGACAAGTATAACCAACAGAATACAAGAGATAGAAGAAAGAATCTCAGACGCTGAAGATACTATAGAGGAAATAAACTATAGCTCATTTAAGAAAAGAGCAATTCCAAGAAATTCTTAACACAAAACATCCAGGAACTCTGGGAAACCATGAAAAGACCAAATGTACAAATAATAGGGGTAGAAGAAGGAGAAGAATTACAGCTCAAAGGCCCAGAAAATATATTCAACAAAATTATTGAAGAAAACTTTCCCAACCTAAAGAAGGATATTCCTATGAAGGTACAAGAAGCTTACAGAACACCAAATAGACTAGATAAAAAAAAATCCCCTTGCCATATAATAATCAAAACACAAAACATACAGAATAAAGAAAGATTATTAAGAGCTGCAAAGGAAAAAGGTCAAGATACATACAAAGGTAAACCTATCAGAATTACACCTGACTTCTCTTTGGAAACCATGAAATCCAGAAGGTCTTGGACAGATGTGCCGAAGACACAAAGAGACCATGGATGCAAATCCAGACTAGCATACCCAGAAACACTTTCAATCACCATCGATGGAGAAAACAAAATATTCCATGACAAAAACAGATTTAAGCAATATTTATAAACAAACCCAACCTTACCGAAAGTACTAGAGGGAAAACCTCAACCCAAGGAAGCCAACAACACCCACAATAGCACAGACATCTGACAACCCTCCACTACCACAACTCAAAGAAGGGAAATACACAAACACTACCACAAAAAAAAAATAATAACCGGAGTTAACAACCGCTTGTCATTATTCTCACTCAATATCAATGGACTCAATTCACCTATAAAAAGGCACAGGCTAAAAGAATGGATACAGAAACAAGATCCAACATTCTGCTGTTTACAAGAAACACACCTGAAACTCAAAGACAGACACTAACTCAAAGTAAAGGGTTGGGAAAAGGTTTTGCAATCAAAGAGACCTAAGAAACAAGCAGGTGTTGCTATTCAAACAAAATTGATTTCTAACTAAAGTCAATCAGAAAAGTTGGAAAAAGACACTTTATACTCATAACAGGAACAATTCATCATGATGAAGTCTCAGTCCTGAATATCTATGCCCCTGATATAAAAGCACCTACATATGTAAAAGAAACATTACTAGAACTCAAATCACACATCAAACCCCACACACTAATAGTAGGAGATTTCAAAACTCCTTTCTCACCAATGGACAGGTCAACCACACATAAACTTAACAGAGAAATATGAGAACTAACAGATGTAATGAATCAAATGGGCTTGACAGACATCTATAGAACATTCCACCAAAACAGGAAAGAATATACCTTCTTCTCAGCATCTCATGGAACTTTCTCAAAAATTGATCACATACTCGGTAACAAAGCAAACATCCACAGATACAAAAAAATTTCAGTAACCACCTGTGTCTTATAGGATCAACATTGAGTAAAGTTAGAATTTAACAACAATTCCACCCTCAGGAAGCCTACAAACTCAGGAAAACTGAATAGTCAACTACTGAACCACTCCTAGATCAAGGAAAAAATAAAGAAAGAAATTAAAGTCTTCCTTAAATTCAATGAAAATAAAGATACAACATACCCAAAGCTATGGGACACTATGAAAGCATTGCTAAGAGGAAAGTTCATAATACTTAGTGCCCCCATAAAAAAAAAAACACAAAAAAACGAGAAAGCACACAATAGTGACTTAACAGCACACCTGAAAGCTCTAGAAATAAAAGAAGCAGACCCACTCAGGAGGAGTAGAAGATTGGAAATAATCAAACTGAGGGCTGAAATCAACAAAATAGACAAACAGAAAACAATCCAAAGAATCAATGAAACAAAGAGCTAGTTCCTTGAGAAAATCAACAAGATTAACAAACCCCTATCCAAACTAATGAAAAGGCAGAGAGAGAACACTCAAATTAACAAGATCAGAAATGGAAAGGGGGACAAAACAATAGACACTGAGGAAATTCAGAGAATCTTAAAGTCTTACTACAAAAGTCTATATGCCACAAAATTGGAAAATGTAAAAGAAATGGACAGTTTTTTAGATAAATACCATATACCAAAATTAAATCAAGACCAGGTTAACAATTTAAATAGACATATAAGTCATGAGGAAATAGAGGCTGTCATCAAAAACCTCCCCCCCCAAAAAAAAGCCCAGACCCAGAGGGTTTTAAGGCAGAATTCTACCAGAACTTCCAAGAGCTAATACCTATACTCCTTAATGTGTTTCACAAAATAGAAACAGAAGAGTCATTGCCAAACTCTTTTTATGAAGCTACAGTTAACCTGATACTAAAACCATACAAAGACGCAACCAAGAAAGAGAATTACAGGCCAATGCCACTCATGAACATCGATGCAAAATTTCTCAATAAAATACTTCCTATGTACAACCCCATTAGCACAGACAATAAGAGCAACAATGAAATGGGACCTCATGAAACTGAGAAGCTTCTGTAACGCAAAGGACACAGTCCTTAGAGACAAAAAAGCAGGCTACCGAATGGGAGATCTTCACCAAAGATCTGATCTCCAAAATATATAAAGAACTCAAGAAGCTAGACATTAAAATTCTAAATAACCCAATTAAAAAATGGAGTACTGAACTGAACAGAGAATTCTTAACAGAAGAATTTCAAATGGCCAAAAGATACTTAAGGACATGTTCAACTTCTTTAGCAATCAGGGAAATGCAATTCAAACAACCTTGAGATATCATCTTACACCTCTCAGAATGGCTAAAATCAAAACCACCAATGATAAGCTATGCTGGAGAGGATGTGGAGTAAGAGGAACACTCATCCATTGCTGGTGGGAATGCAAACTTTTGCAACCACTTTGGAAATCACTGTGGCAGTTTCTCAGTAAACTGGGAGTCAATATACCTCAGGATCCAGCAATACCACTCTTGGGAATATACCCAAGAGATGCCCAATCATACAACAAAAGCATTTGTTCAACTGTGTTCATAGCAGCATTAATTGTAATAGCCAGAACCTGAAAACAACCTAGATGCCCCTCAATGGAAGAATGGATAAAGAAAAGTGTGGCACATCTACACACTAGAGTACTATTTAGTAGTAAAAAAACAATGTCATTTTGAATTTTGCAAGCATGTGGATGGAAGTAGATAACACTATCCTGAGTGAGATAACCGAGACCCAAAAATATGAATATGGTATGAATTCTCTCATCAGTGGATTCTATCCATAAACAAAGGACATTGAGCCTATAGTTCATGATCCTAGAGAAGCTAATACGGTGAACCCAAAGAAAAACAGATATACATCCTTCTGGAAATTGGAAGCAGATGGGATCACCAGGCAGGGGATGGGAGCATGGGGGTGGGTGTGGAGTGGGAGGAGGAAGAAAGGGGGGAGAGAGAGGAAATGGGGAAGGTTAGGGAGAGCTTGGAGGAGTGGGATGATTGAGAGGAAGGAGGGACAGATATAGGAATATGGAAGAGGATATCTTGGTGGGGGGATCCATTTTGGGGTTGACAGGAGGCTTGACTCTGGAGGGGTTCCTAGGTGTCCACAGGGAGGGGTTCCCAGGTGTCCACAGGGATGTCTTCAGCTGGGACACTGGGCAGTGGATGAGAGAGTGTCTGAACTGGCCTTGTCCAGTAGTTAGTCTAATGTCTATCTTGAATATCACCATAAAACCTTTGTCCGCCAACAGATGGATATGGAGATGGGGACCCACGTTGGAGCACTGGACTGAGCTCCCAAGGTCCAGTTGAGGAGCAGAGGGAGGTAGAATATGAGCAAGGAAGTCGGGACCACAAGGGGTTGGTCCAGCCACTAAGACAGTGTGACTGATCTAATAGGAGCAACCAAAGCCAGCTGGACTGGGACTGAACAAGCATGTGATTAAGCTGGACCCTCTGAACCTGACAGACAATTGGGGTAGATTGAGAGGCCAATGATGATGGAGCTGGGATTTGTCTCTATTGCAAGTGCTGGTTTTTTTGGATCCTGGTCTAGGTCTATTAGAATGTAGACCTCCCTGAGTCTGGATGGAGGGGGTAGGGCCTGGGACTTCACACAGGGCAGGATACCCTGCCCTCTCCTAGGGCTGGAGGGGGAGTGGGGAGGGTGAATCGGGGAGCGGGAGGGAAATGGGAGGAAGGGAGGTAGTGAAAGTTATAAATGGTATCATTTAAAAAGCAATAATATAACATAAAAGATGTCTGAGCTTATAAAATTCCTCCCCCAACCCTTAACCATAATCAATATTAATCAAACCCTAAATGATGTCCCTAAACCCGAGGACAAACTTTGCTGGAAGAGGGGACATCGTCTTCTAGAATTACTTCCAGCTGTCATGGGCGCGACATTCTTTTTGGCCATCCTGTGCAATAAAACTATGGTTAAATTTCAAAATTAATGTCCAGTAAGATAGCAAATAGTCTCTGAGTTTTTTGTGGAGGTCTGGCCAGAATGTTGTAAAAGATGTGCACCATTTCATCTAACCAAGTTGGAACCATCTTGTGCAGCTGGTACCCAAAACAGGTCTTGTAGTAGTGCTATCAGTATGACGTCATATCAACCAGGTGGAGTTGTTGTTATGGGGCCCAAACTTCTTCTTGGAAACTTCAAAGATTTATGCAGGAAAATTCATTGTTCATTGTGGAAAACTTAAACTTTTATTATATAGACATATACACACATATATATTCAATGAAAGGTATGATAGATATGAAGAAAAGCAAAGATGTTTTCTAAATTCTTTTTCTTCTATCCCTTATCATGGCTCTTGACATGAGACAGAAACTCTGGGTTTTTCTCTTAACAACAGGCTTGGAATTAGAGAGGGACTGAGCCAGAGTCCAGCTCTGAAACCAGCTCTATATTATATTTATGAATATAAATAAACAAAGGTATACACACACATATATATGCATATATATATATATATATGTTCATATATATACACACATACATGCATTGTTACTTATGGAACCTATTCAATTTTCTTGGTGATCCATATTGGGTAGTAATTTTTCATCTGTCAGTATTCAAATATCCAGGGTCCCTTGAATTTTTTGAAGATGAATGTTTTCCTACAAAGACAAAAACAGAACCCTGCCCCCTTCCTATATGTTTTTCTTACCACCTGTATGATTATCATCATTATGGATGAGCTGTCATGTCTCCTTTAAAAGAGGTTCCTCCTCTTCAAACCGAACCTTATTAATTTTGATGGTGTTCACAACTTTTCTTCTTCGTTGGAAACAAGAGCAAAGCCCCTTCCCCACCACAGCACATCTGGCTTCCATTGTGAGGTCAGCACATCCTTGAAATGAACCAGTTGATTTAGTTCAGCAGACTTTTCCATTATCCAATGTCTTTCTGCTGCTGTTGTTCCTTTCTCATTAGCATTAAGAAAATTCAAGGTTAATAAGGCATTATGTAATCTATTTCTGGGGGCATTTTCCACCCCTTTCTGTTTAATATATCCTTTATAGTTTGAGTTGATCTTTCTATGACTGCTTGACCTGTAGGATTATATGATATACCTGTAACATGCTTAATATTATAATAAGCAAAAAATTGTTTCATTTTCCTAGAGACATAAACTGGTCCATTATCTGTTTTTATTTGTGCAGGTATACTCATGATGGCCATGACTTCTAATAAATGTTTGATTACTGAATCAGTTTTTTTCTGAGCTTAAAGCAGTTGCCCATTGAAAGCCTGAATCAGTATCAATGGTGTGCTGTACATATTTTAATTTTCCAAATTCTGCAATGTGGAACACATACATCTGCCAGATTTCATTCCTTTGAGTACCCTTTGGGTTAGTCCCTGCAGGTAGCAGCGTTTGGTTATATAAAGAGCAAGTAGGGCATCACTTTATAAACTCCTTAGCTTGTTGCCATGTAATAGAAAACTCTTTCTTTAAACCTTTGCTATAGACATGATTTTTTATGAAATTCTGAGGCCTGCAACATGCTTCCAATCAATAATTGATCAATTTCTGTATTACCTTGTGCTAGAGGACCTGGCAGACCCCTATGGGATCAGATGTGTGTTATGTACATCTGACAAAGCCTATTCCTGATTATGTCTTGTACCTGGATAAACAATGAAGTGAATTCTCTATCATCTGACATAAATTCAGCAGTTTCAATATGCAAGGTAACTCTTTTTGCATATTGTGAATCAGTGACTATATTAAGAATTTCTTTAAAATCTCTTAGCACCCTAAGAATGACATATAATTCTACCTTCTGGACAGAATTATAAGGGCTTTGTTCCACCTTACTCAATTAGTCTGATTTCCAACTTGCCTTCCCTGATTTATTAGCACCAGTATAAAATGTATGGGCTCCAGTTATTTGAGCATCATGTACAATTCGAGAAAGAATCCAAGAAGTTCTCTTTATAAGGTTAAGTCTACTGCTTTTGGGATAGTTGCTGGTAATTTCTCCCCCAAAATAGCACAAGCTCTTTGCCATCGTTCATTATCTTCCCATAACTTTTTTATTTCATCAGTAGTGAAAGGCACTATAATTTCTGCTGGGTCTATATCTGCTAGTTGATGAAGTCTCAGTTTACCCTTTATAATTAATTCAGAGACCTTTTCCACATAAGTTTTTAATTTTTTGCTTGGTTTGTGTGGTAAAAACATCCATTCTAAAATAATATCTTTCATCTGCATTAAAATTCCTGTAGGAGAAATTCTGGAAGGCAATATGACTAGAATACAACTAAGATTTGGATTTATCCTATCCACATGTGCCTCCTGTATTTTTTCTTCAACCACTGTCAATTCCTTTTCTGCTTCAGCTGTTAATTCTCTGGGACTATTAAAATCTTTATCACCATCTAAGGTTTTGTTCAAATGAATTATTACATCAGGTTTTATTCCAACAGCTGGTTGTAGACTGGAAATTTCTCCTAACAATCTTTGAAAGTCATTAAGAGTCCATAATCGGTCTCTTCTAATTTGTGCCCTTTGTGGTCTAATTTTCTGTAAACCTATTCTGTAGCCTAGGTAATTAACAGAATCTCCTCTTTGAATCTTTTCAGGAACAATTTATATTACCCATTTAGGCAAAATTATCTTTACTTCCTCAAACATTCTTTTTAAATTATCTATGTTTGAATCAGATAGCAAAATATCATCCATGTAATGGTAAATTATAGACTTAGGGAATTGCTTACATATTATTTCCAATGGCTGATTCACAAAGTATTAATGCAGGGTTGGGCTATTGAGCATCCTGTATGGGAGGATAGTCCACTGGTATCTCCTAGTAGGCTGAGAGTTATTATAAGTAGGCACTGTGAAGGCAAATTTTACTCTATCTTTTTCTTGTAAAGGTATTGTGAAGAAGCAATCCTTTAAATCAATAACTATAAGAGGCCATTATTTTTGTAACAGAGAAGGCAGAGGAATTCCAGACTGTAGAGAGCCCATAGGATGAATTACCCTGTTGACATCCCTTAGATCTGTCACCATTCTCCTTTTACCAGATTTCTGTTTTACAACAAACACAGGAGAATTCCAAGGGCTAGTTGGCTCCTCAATATGTCGAGCATCTAATTGCTCCTGTACCAATCATTCTAAAGCCTGCAATTTATCTTCAGCTAGAGGCCATTGTTTAACCCATATTAGTTTCTCAGTTAGTGATCTTAAGGTATGGCTGTTGGTACCTCTAAAGGTTTGTTAGTTGGTTTATGTTCTTGTACAGCCTGAATGGCTGCTGACCTTTGTGCATAGTACCTTATTATATTCTTCCCAGAATTATGAGTTCAGGAATGTTAAACTAGGTATTTCATTGCTGGAGCAGGTCACAGCCTCATAAATTTATTGCAATATCAGCTACATATGGCCCTAGCTTTCCTCTGGGACCTTCTGGCCCAATACAGTCAATCCATCTTGTGCTTTATTTAACTCGAGATATGGCTCCAATTCCTGGAAATTGAACATCTGCTTCATGAAGAGGTCAATTGGGATGCCAAGATTTTGGAGTGATGATACTCACATCTGCTCCTGTGTCTATCAGGCCAATAATCACAATTCCATTTATTTGAAGTATCAGCTTTGGTCTCTGACCATTTATAGAAGTTTGCCAAAATATATGCTTCTTATTTCCTATTTGAATTTTTGACCTATCCTCCAAAATTGAGCCATCATTTACAACCTTATGGTCTTTCACAGAAGGTTCTAGAGTTTTTAATTTTCCTGGTGTGTCATGTCCTCCACAGTTACTGGGAACGACTGGGCCTCTTTCAGCTTGGGGGCCTGTGAGAGGCCCCTCAGGGAGTTTCCTGATGGTATCAGATTGCCTTGTCTGTCTGTTGTTGATCTGCATTCATTGGTCCAATGTCATCCTTTACCACACCTGCTACATATGCCTGAAGGCCAAGGTTTCCTATTCTTGCCATTCCCAGATGTGGTATTATTCTTAGAAATTCCTTGCCTGCAATCCCTTTTCAGGTATCCTAATTTACCACAATTTAAACATTTGGCAGGTTGATGTCTTCTCATTGCTTTAGAAATCGCTTCCCCTACCCAAGATTCATCATCATAGTTAAATGTCTGAAAATTCATGGTATGCTGAATCCATTCATCCATAGTTGCTGATCTAGACCATAAAGACCCACTTATCTTTTTGCATTCTAAGTTTGCATTTTTGTCTAGCTTCTGGGTCTGTTACTCCTATGTTCAGAGCCTTAATTAATCTTTGCAAAAAGTCAGTATAGGGTTCTCCCTGTCCCTGCCTAACCCTGGTATATGACTCAATACTTGTGTCTGGATCTCATATTCTATCCCAAGCATTCAATGCTGCTTTGTGGCATAGGGACAATACTTCTTTGTCGTAAAGAACTTGGACCTGTGGATCAGCATAAGCTTCTATGTAAAGAATTTGATCCTGAGAAACCTCCACACCCTTTGCTCTCCCTTGTTGTTCCATATGTTTGGATTCTTCTCTGAAATAAACTCCAAACATCAAGGAAGGCCCATCTTCTCACAATTCAGATGCTAACTGGGAGAAATCATGGGATATAGCCCTGACATTAGAAGCCCAAGTTCTTATCATTTCCTTAACAAATGTAGAGTGCAAGCCATAAGAAACGATGGAGTGCTTAATTTCTTTCAGATCATTCATCCCTATCGGCATCCATCTACCTTCTTTGGCTCTCTTTGAGCCTTTAGAAGTTGATGGTTTGTCAGAGTAAATTACAGGGTATGTTGCTAAAATCCTGAGTAAACTAGTTCTGACAGCCAATGGTGACAGTGTATCCTGCCCTTGTGTCTTCTCACCCTGATCATCAGCTACAATAACTTCCTCAATCATTTCAAAATTCTTAATCATAATCTCTCATAAAGCCTGAATCTCCTGACCTGCAAATGTTTCTAGTGATTTCCCTTTGGTATCAATTTTCTGGTCTCCATTCTGCACCTGCAATTTCAAGGTCTCAATGTTTCCTTTCAAAGATTACATCTCCTCTTTGAAATGCTTCTGAACATTGTGTAAATTGCCATCCTGAAGGTATATTCTCTCTGTTAACTTATCAAAACTTTGTGATAACTTCTGAATGTCAAATTCAACATCCTGAGCCCTCTCAGGTAAGTTCCTAGTACCCTTATGTATGGAGTCAATTTTGCCTATCAATTAATGCCATATACTTCCATAATGATATAATATGAAGAAGAAAAGAAACCTAATAACCAGTAAATTGAGGTACTGGCATATAGGCCTCCTGTGATTCATTCCATAGTGGCACCAAAAATCACCACAAGAGTCCCATTAAAAACAAAACCTGCCATTTTACCTGTTAAACAGCAGATGGCACTGTTTCTGAGTCACAACTGGAACCAATGCAATGGTGTCATGACAAAATCCTGTTTTAGAATCTTCCCTGATATTTCTTTAAAAACTGGGGAAAAAATGAGTCACTCAAGAGGTTAGATGTAGTACACAAAGGGCAAAAACCCAGAGTCCAGGCACAGGGAACCAAAACCCAGGGAGCTTCTAGCAGCTGATAAAGAACATGCCTCACCCTGGGTGGACTCTCTGCTGTTCTATTCCAACCTGATGCATGGTGTCATGACACAGTCACTGCGAGAGCAGCTGCCTGCCAGTGTCCCTGTGCTGGGACAAAGGGTCATGCTGCAAATGCCGCTGTGGCAGCACACTCTACTCAGTTGTGGCAGGGATTTCAAACAGCATGTCTATTTGATCTGCTGGGACTCCATGGGAGTTTTTGCCCCAAGGGGTTTTCAGCGTTTGGCAACCACTTGTGCTTGCATTCTTACTGGCGATGCCTAAGCACTGTGCTGCAAGGGAGGATTTAAAAACCGCTCAGAAAAGATGAAACCAGGTGGGCAGAGACTGTCCAGGCCCATGGATCCCAGAGCCCGGGAGGTGTGAAGTTTAAATCCACATTAGAAGGCAAATGATAGGGTGCATGTGGACTTGAAGCCAATCTGAGGCATGTAAAAAATTGCAGCAAGAAAAGCCAATGCGTGAGATTCTATATTGAACTGATGGCTCCACGCACAGTCTGCTGCTGCATGAGGGCTTGAGCAAAGCTGCTCTGGCAGCAGGCAGCCCAGCTGGGGAGTGGGGGGCTTCGGAGGGGGGGGTGGTTCTAAAACCAAATGTTGGGCGCCAGGTAAAGAGTAAGTCACAAAAAAATCCCACACTAGTTTGGAATTATGATTAATAAAAGGGTTATTTATTTAAAGGGCAAAACTTACAGATCACCATTCTAGACAACAGCCCTCTGCACAACCAGGAAAAGAGTCTGATAGCTGGAAGCGGATTCTGAAGCAAGAGAGAGTGAGCACATGGCTACTGCTGTTTTTCAAGCCAAATAGACCACGCCCAAGTGGGCTGGTATCTTAAAGGCTATTGGCTGAAGGAGTGGAAGGAGCTCCCACAGCAACATTTTACTTCATTCATACTTAAAATTATCCCAAAATAATATCTCTAATCCCATTTAAATTTTTATATAATTTATAAGTTGAAAAACAAAATGTCTTGGATTACAAATTTTAGGATGGAATCTTTTATTCTGTACCCTTGTCCAGATACAGGGTGCCTTAATGTTTGGACAATAATATATTGAGCGTGCAATTGAGATTCTATCTTGAGGAGAGTAGGGATTTTTCAAGTAAGCAGTGAAGAAGCATCTTCCAAATATAGGAAACAGAGAAGGTAAATAAGATACAAAAGGCAGTGACTCAAGTGAGTCAATGCTAAAGCTGTTGACATTCAGAAATGAATATTTTATGAACTAGATAGAAAAACAATGAGCCAAACATGATTGAATATGATTAGATACTTGTATAGCAGTTATTATCTGGTTTGGGTATTCAGAGACAGAAGAATGCAAGAAAGAAAATAGTTAAATAGATTGTCAATCCTACGAAATTTTAATTCAAATTCCTACAACCTTGCAATTGCATACATAGGGAAATGGTGTGGAATGACAAGACGCTGAGAGGAGGCCCAGAGACAGTAAACATAACAGTCAGAGAGACATCACATTAGACTGACTGAGGAGGGAAAGTATAGGAGAGTGCAAACCAAAGCTCAAAGTTCCAAATTGAAATTAAATGGATTTTTGACCTAAATTGAGGTGCATCTACACACACACAAACAAACATACACCTCTCTCTCTCTCTCTCTCTGTCCCTCTCTCTCTCTCTCTCTCTCTCTCTCTCTTTCTGTGTGTGTGCTAGATTTCTCTTGTTTTCTTGAGTACAATTGTATCATTTTCCCAGTTTCACATCAAGCCTACTGATTGAAATGAGAAACTTTAAACTTAGAATTTTTTCCCTAAATTTAAAAAATTGTGTTGAATATAAATGTATACAGAAAAATCCTAAGGGTACAACTTGATGAATCTTCACAGAGAGAACACTGCCTTGTAAGCAGCAGCCAGGTCAAAAACAGAACATTAACTGAAACCCAGGAGCCTCCTTGGCCACCTTTTATTAACCACCCAGTGCCTCAAGAGTAATCACTATTCTGCCTCTATTAGCACTAAAAGTGTAGTCATTTTTAAAATTTATATGCATTTCAAAAATCCTGCATTCTACATTTAAATAGTTTTTTTTCCTGTTTGTTTTAATTACTTGGAGGCTTTTAATTTAATAGAGCTAAGTTACTTAATTCTGTTCTATAAATTTTCATTTTGTGCTGTTTTAAGCAGAGGGCTTATTATTTCTTTGAAAATAGTGATTTGCAAAAATAGAGTTGTGCATATGAAGCAAGTTGAAGGTATTAATCTAAATGTAAGACCATATATTAGAAGAGACATTTAAGTTAGAGTGTATGTTCCTACAATGTTTGAATATTTGATTGGTTCTACAATAAAATTTCAATTTGTATTTAGTAAAACTGTAAATATGAAATGGCAAGTAATGGTAAGACATTTTTTCCATACTGACTACAAATAATATAGTATAATATCAAAGTATAATTTTACTTACTATTTTTTTGCTTTGCCAGCAGCTATTCTGGATGGCTTCAGACAAATTCTAAAGTTAAACTAAAAACTTGGAATCTTGTTAAGCAACCAACATAACAAAGAACTAATTAAGAGACCTTCTATACTTTAAAAAAATTGACCTGAATGAATTTATACACCCTATGAAAACTGCAAAATGTCTCTAAACTATTTTAGATATTCTGTATTGATGGAATATTTGTTTTTTAAATAGAATCTCATTCAAATCCTTATTGTTTTATTTAATAAGATGATTGTTTAACCAATATAAAACAACTTGATCAAGTATATTAATTAAAAAAGTACAGACTGTTGAGTAAAATAATATTAAGCAAAATATAATTGATAGATCAACCTAAATTAAGGAATTTTCTCTTATAAAGCTGTATGGCTGCCTTCAAAACTGGATTGCATGGTAGAATTTATTGTCAATACAGAGTTAACATCATTGTAACATGTACAATGGACACATAATACACATTTCATTAATACATAAAAGAATATAGGATGTTTTATCTTAATGTATGAAAATGACACCTATGGACACAATAAAGCATAGTTGATAATGGAGTTATTTAAATTAAAATGTCATTTTGATGTAATGATGCTTTGTAGTAAAAGCAACTTTATTGACTAGTAAGGAAATTCTTCAGGTAAAACACTTGTCACCTGAATATGAGCAACTGAGTTTGGATCCACAGAATCAATATAAACATGGACACACTAGTGCATGTCTGTCTTCTCTGCTCTCCAAAGGCATCCCCTCTAGCTAGGCATCAGCAGAGGGAACAACAGGACTCACTGGATGAAACAAGATGCAAACTGATAACAGACTTAGGTTATCCCTTCACATCCATGTATGCTTCTTGGCATAGATGGGATTAACATCAAATCAAACCACACACTAAGTAGTTAAAGGAAAGTTTTCATTTGGAATTTAGAACTCTAGTTCTAATAAAGCTTGTGAATTACCATATGTAATGGTTTTAAGAAATTAAAGGTCTCTTTTAACTGTAATAACATGCAATAGAGCTTCAGAAGGGAAATATGCATTAAAGAACTGAAATTTAATTAAATTTGCAGAGTGTTGATTATTTGCAAAAGGAATTTTGATTTGCAAAGGGAAATTTGATGAACTAATAGTTGTTTATTAAATTTAAGATTCAGGATGTTTTGATTTTGACAATTTTATCTGATCATATCAAAATGTAGTAGGAGGAGTGGGCCTGCTTTTGTCGCCTGCCGCCCTGCTTGTTTACACCCAAAATAATCACACAGAAACTGTATGCACTTAAACACTGTCTGACCCATTATTTCTAGCCTCTTATTGGCTAACACTCACATCTTGATTTAACCCATTTCTAATAATCCATATAACACCATGAGGTCATGGCTTACTGGGAAAGATTCAGCATGTCTGACCTGACAGCTCCATAGCGTCTCTCTGTCCGTCCTTCTTCCCAGCATTCAGTTCTGTCTACTCTGCCTACCTAAGTCCTGCCTTATCAAAAGGCCAAGGCAGTTTCTTTATTCAACCAAAGAAAGCAACACATAGACAGAAAAACCTCCTACACCATTCCCCCTTTTTCTGTTTAAACAAAAAGTAAGGCTTTAACTTTAACATAAAATTACAGAGAAGAAACAGTTATCAAGCAAGAATTAGTTACAATATTTATATTTACTTTATCTTTTATCATGACAAAGGAAAACTATAATGATCTATCTATTCTTCAACTCTATCAAAGACTCCAGAAGGATATAATATTACCTAAGTAAACAAGAAGTAAGCAACTTCCAAAACTCTAGAAATGACAGAGACATCTCGCTGCCTGCACAGTCACCCAAAGTTCTTCTGTTCCATTGGGGCATCCATCTTTAGCCTACAGGTCCATAGTATCCAGCAGACTTTTCCATGAAGCAGGAAACTTCAAAGACAGTTCAGTCACTTTCTTCTGTGTCCTGCAGAATGTCTCACAGACTCTTTTATGAAGCAGGAACCCCGAAGGACCATCTCAACTTTAGGTAAATTCAGCAGTCATTTCTCCTTGGGTACTGTATGTCCAGTTTATGCATCAGTCCAGGCAAGAGAAGTTTTTGCGCAAATGGCTAACCAACTCCTTGGAGCGTCTTTGATGCCTATCTTCCTCTTGAAGTAGCTTGGTGCTGCCAGGAGCAGACATGTCTCATTGTCATGTAAAGCCCTAAGTTTTTAAAACATTTTAAATGCCATATTCTGTAGTCTTTGAAAGATATGAAGAATGCCTATCTAACTGAAATATATCTCTTTATATCTAGAAAATCTAACTAACATGACTATAAGCTTGACTATTATCGATGATTATCCATTAACAACCTATATTTCCTATTATACATTACATTTTTAAATGAACTACACAATCACAATACCTTAATCAAGAGCAGAAATATATATATATATATATATATATATATATATAATAAGATTGACCTTAAATTTATATCAATAAAGCCAAATCCATACAATGCAAATTATTCTTATTTATATCATATCCCCCTATATCCCCCTTTAAATGTAAAAGACAATTTATAAACAATATTTGGGAATATGGGCACAGTTTTTCTCTCCAAACAGCTTCGTGCTGTAGGGGGTTCTGTTATTCATATCTTTTATGGTATATCGTGTGTGCTAGGTTCATCTCAGTTGGCAGTTGAGCAAAGTAAGTTTTTGAGGGTGTTTACAGCAACCTTTCAGGAGGGTGTGGTTTATCAAACTATATTGATCTAGAAGTAATGCACAGGGTCTCATCTTCTGTTACAACAACCAAAGAACCTCTTTTCCAAAGCATCATATCTTTGGACCCAAATTCTGAAGTCATAATACCTTTATAATATACATGCTTGTTTCGCTTAGCCCATACAATGAAATGTCTCCTTGTACTTAGTTCCTTCACAGTCAAAAAATTTAAAGAAAGCACAATAATACACAGAATCCAGACTCCCTGTGAATTTTTCATTTTTACGTGGCTTATTTTACTCTATTACTTTACTCTGTCTCTTTGAAGACTTTGCCCACTTTTTTTAAAGCATTAACTTTATTTTATGACTCTATATACACTTTTTATATTCTCTCCCAATCCTACATGCATTTATCCAACATTGTGATTCATTTAGAGGTCACTTATGTCTGAAACTGTCCTATTGTATTGTCTTTAATTTTCTACTGTCTTGAAGAGCTTTTAAAATGCTAAGCAGCTTGGTTGCAGCTGCTCTGGATGTTGGTTCCACCTCTTTCCAATTTTAAAATTGTGGACGTACCATTTCTGCTATCTCTGGGGCTGCCAGGTAGGAGCTGCACTAAGCACTTTAACTCTGAGAATGAGTGTGCAGCACATAAACTCTTATTATCTGAGTTACAGCCAAATCTGCCACGCAGAGCAGTGGATGGCCTGTAAACATCTCTGTGTATGGCAGTAGGAATCTGCCATGCTGCCTTGCTTGTGCATACCTAGTAGACCTGATCCCACCATGTGTCCAGGCAGGAAGCGCTGAGCCATTGGCATGGACCCAGAGTATCTTCTTCCCAGTCCTGAGCGGGCACACAAACATCCAGTCCCATAAAAACCATTGAAATGCTTCACAGCTGGAGGCTGTGCTGGTTGCACAGCCCAGGAATCCCTGTTTTAAAACTGCGCTTTTTTTTTTTGTATGGCTGCTGAGTCAGGAGAAAACTTTCTACAGCACACCACCAGCAAACAGCAAAAACTCGGTTCAACTCTGCATTCTTTTTGAAGCTTTCTCAGATTTTACATGGAGACATTTGGCCATGTTGAAGGCACCATTCTGTAGTAGGGAAGAGCAAGCCTGCTTTTGGTCCCGGCTGCCCTGCTATCTTATACCCAAAATAATCACACAGAAACTGTATTCATTTTAACAGTGCCTGGTCCATTATTTCTAGCCTTTTATTGGCTAACTCTCACATCTTGATTTAACCCATTTCTAATAATCCATATAACACCATGAGGTTGTAGCTTACAGAGAAATATTCAGCATGTCTGACCTGGCAGCTCCATGGTGGCACTCTGTCTGTCCTTCTTCCCAGATTTCTGTTCTGTCTACTCTGCCTACCTAAGTGCTGCCCTATCAAAAGGCAAAGGCAGTTTCTTTATTCAACCAATGAAAACAACACATAGACAGAAGATCCTCCTACACCAATTCTGTATTCTGTCAATCATATCTTAAATAAACACTGATTGGCTGGTAGCCAGGCAAGAAGTATAGGCAGGAAAACCAGACAGGAAGTATAGATGTGGCAATGAGAACAGGAGTATTTTGGGAAGAAGGAAGCTCTTTCCGGCAGTCCTGCCCAGACCACGGAAGAAGCAAGATGTGACCTGCCACACTGAGAAAGGTACTGAGCCATGTGGCTAACATATACTAGAATAATGGGCTAATATCAGTTATAAAAACTAATAAGAAGCCTGAGCTAATGGGCCAATCAGTTTATAATTAATTTAGATCTCTGTGTAATTTCTTTGGGGGTTATTGGCTGTGGGAACTGGGCAGGACAGAAAACCCAACCAGCAAGCCCTCATGTTATATCAAAATACTGAAACTATATTATGTGATACTATTAATTTGGATGGTTAAGTTTTTATCTATAGAGATTATTAACTCTAGATCTGTTGTAAGAAGCCGCGAGTGATTTCAAATGGGAAAACTTAAGTCTCCATCATTTCTTTCAAGTGTAGTTTGTTTTTAATCTTGTATAAGAATCACTCTGGTGATATGGTAAATTGAATTATCCCAACTGAGGTCAAGTGAAGTTAATACTGCAACAGTATATTATTGTTGCAGTCAAGGAAAGTGAAAGGAGAGTGACTTCAATCAAAATAAAAACATGTTTGATGTAAAGACTGAGGAAAGTGAGATTTGATAATTGTTATTACACTAAATGATTTCTGTGCTAATATTTCAAATGTGCAGGCATTCTGATTTGTTCTTTATTTCCTATCTCCTATTAGGATACTCCTGAGGACATCCCTGCTCATATAGATATGACCATCCAGTTGGGTTATTTTCTGCTGTACATTTCTCCAGCCTTTTTTTTTTTTTATTAAACTATGCTCTTGACTCTATTGTCAAAGGTTCAGTGGCTGCTTTATCATTTTCAAGCAGAGAATTCTCTTTCCACTTACCGCTCTTGAACTTACTACTATGAGTGCTTGACAGCCCTTTTCTTTCATCTCCTGAGGACTGATTCTTTCCCATCCTCGAGTGATATTTTGAAAATCAATTCAATTGATAAAGCCAGTAAATAATAACTCTAACTGGTTAGTGTACTTATTGCACAAATCTCAATTCACTGACCATGCTTTATCGCACAACATATCCTGCATATATATATATATATATATATATATATATACATACATATATATCCACAAATAATATTTTAATTCCTATATAAGCTTAAAAATAAAAATGACTATAAATATTTTTTC
This sequence comes from Ondatra zibethicus, assembly GCA_004026605.1. Lineage (NCBI taxonomy): Eukaryota > Metazoa > Chordata > Mammalia > Rodentia > Cricetidae > Ondatra > Ondatra zibethicus. The sequence continues at coordinate 47,007 of PVIU01004438.1, read as the reverse complement.
ACACATTTACGTTAGTTCATGTAAATCAACTTAACATTATAAAGTCAGTATATGTATAGTTCAGTATTTTATTTTTCATTAAAAAAATGAATGTAAAGCCTACCAGAGAAAATAAATCATTTTGCTATTTTGATATGGTTAATTTTCCCCAATCCCAGGAGTATTTAAATATGTTTTTGAGGTTTTTGTTGTCTCTCTCTCTCTCTCCCCTCATGTGTTCTTGTGTGTGTGTGTGTGTGACTGTTTGTATGTGATGGATAAGTGTGTGGGTTGCCTGAAGGCCTGAGCTTAATCACTTTATTCCACATTGTGGAATAAAGATTCACCTTCCATGAGTTGTCTTCTGAACTTCATGTAAATACAGTGGTGCACATATGTGCAAGTTTATAGGCACAACCCTCTCTCCATACACACTAAATGATTTTTAAGTATTGTTAGACCTTATATGGATCAATATTAAATCCACATTAATGTTAATCAGTTATTGTCTTGTGATACTGCTCCTGGGGAGCCAGAAACAAATAGCTATTCATCACAAATAAAGTACAGATGACAAATTGTAGTAAGGATGCCACCAAAGTCCAACATTGTTAACCAATGAGTGCTTTGTAGTTAATTATAAGAATATAGATGATGGGTTATTTGCAGAAAAAGAAATGTCTCAAAGGCAAGCATAGTTCCATATACTACCAAAGCATGGGTCCAAGCCTACTTAAGCTGAAAACCTGTAACGAACTGCAACATCTGCAGGCCACTCCTCAGGCTGGAGAGTAGCTTTTCCAGACATCTCTGCTGTCTTGACTGTGTCTTTTAGGAGCCCTTAGGCTTAAGGAACAAAGAGCCTAATGAAACTGGTCAGTTTTAAACTTCCTGAAACCAATAGTTTTTTTTTATTTCTTGAGCTTATAGAGATTTCTTTATGAATACAATGTTTACCTCCCCTTAAAATTTTATTTTAAATATCTTAAGTAATTAAAAACTTGAAATATTTTATCTCAGAATAAATTTCTAAGCAATAACCCAAACACATAAACACTTAGAGACAGAGAACCCCAAACTCTTAGAAAACATATTTTAAGTTTCCTAGAATGCCAAGCTATTTGGTAAACAAATGATTTGAATTAGGATTTGCTTACAGGAATATAGGAGGATTATTACAGCACTGAAGAAGAAATATTTTGCAGTCATTATTAAGTATATTCCTAAGAGAAGCATGTATTCCCCAAAGGCCACACACTCATGAGGGGCATCTAATTCCGTGATGTGTAGTAAATGGGTTCAGTTTTGAACAGGTATCTTTCAGGAGGTCACATCTGCAGAATGTTCAAAGGGAAAACGTTGGCAACAATGTTACAACCCACATGATAGCATTTCACAAAACATTCCTCTGTATAAAATAAAGCTGACATATTCAACTTTTGCTCAAATCTATGTCTGTTAAACACAAAGCTGTTTTAGTTGTATTAAGATTATGAATTTCCTTAAGAAACACTTTAAATATTATTACCTCTGAGAAGAAAATAATCTAAATCTTCCTATGTATTTTTTTCTCATTTATTCAAGTTTTGATTGGATGATTCAGTATTGAGTTCTGGAAATTATCTTAAAATTTCATCTAAGCACATTGTTAGTCAAGTTTTCCCACTACTAATTTCCAACTATGGCTTTACTCACTACTTACTTAACTATTTGAATTCTATTGCCAGTTTCTACTTTAAAATTCTTTTTTTACTTTACATGATTTGTTTTAATTTAATTCAATTTATATATTTTTTAAAAGAAAACAAACTGCCTTTTTTCATTATACATACCAATCCAAGTTCCCACTCCCTCACCTCCTCAGATTCTCTCCACATACCCACCACCCAACCCCCATCTACTCCCGAGAGAGGGTAGGGCACATTGATTTGGGGAAGCCAACTAAATCTAGGCTGAGCAAGGAATCCACCCAAAGAAACTAGGTTCCCAAAAGCCAGTATAAGCAGTAGGGATAAATCCTAGTGCCAATTCCAGTGGCTCATCAGTCTTCCTGAGTCATGCAACTGTCAGCCACATTCAGAGGGACTAGATTGGTCCTATGCTTGTTCCTTCCCAGTCCGGCTAGTGTTGGTGAGCTCCCATTAGCTCAGGTAGACTGTTATAGTGGATGAACCCATCATGGTCTTGACCTCGTTGCACATATTCTCATTCCTCCCACTCTTCAACTGGACATTGGGAGCTCAGTCCAATGCTTCGGTCCCTATTATTCCTATTATTCTTAGGTTTCATCTTTTCATGGTGTCCCAGATTTCCTGGACATTTTGTGTTAAGAATTTTTGGATTTATTGTTATCTTCTAATAATGAATCAATTTTCTCTCTAGTATCCTCCACACCTGAGATTCTCCCTTTCATCTCTTGTATTCTGTTGGTTATACTTGCCTCTGTAGTTACTGTTTGTTTACCCAGATTCTCCATATCCAGAATTCCCTCAGTTTGTGTTTTCTTTATTGCCACTATTTCAGTAACTCTTGTACTGCTTGCTTCTCCTGTTTGATTGTTTTTTCTTGGTTTTCTTTGAGGGATATATTAATTTCTTCTGACTTTTTGTATTTCTTTACTCTCATTTCTTTAAAGGAGTTTTTCATTTCCTCTTTAAAGGTCTCTATCATCTTCATAAAGTTATGATTATTGTTTTGTTCTGCTTCTTCTGGGTTAGGAAGAGCAAGTCTTCCGGTTCTGTAAACACTGGGTTATTCTGTTACCATGTTGCTTCTTACGTTGGTGGATGAATTATTGCATTGGCACCCACCCATCTCTTCCTTCAATTGATGCCGGCAGTGCCTTTGCTTCTTGGTCCAATCCTGACAGTGGCTGTCTGAGTGTTTGGGAATTTTTCTTGGTCTTCTCTGTACTATTAATATCTGTGTCTCAGGGAGCTACTGAGGTCACTCTTAGCCTGTCTTCATGGTCTTCTCTCCTGGTTCATTCTCTTGGTCCACTCTGTGCAGTCAAAGCATGCGCTTCAGAGTTTCTCTCTTGGTCCTCTCAGCAGGAAATTCTCTTGATCCTCTCAGTATTGTAGCAAGCTGTGTTTCAGCATTCCACTGAGGTTGCCGGAGGACAGGCAAGTTTGGGGGTGGGATGGGATATTTAGCTTGAGGGAGTCTGGTCAATGGGGGTGGGTATTGGAACAGCCTACTTGCAAGAAACTTTCTTGCTGGTTAGTTAGAGAAGGCAAGGCATTTGGGGAGGAGCCCAGCATTTTGCCCCACTGTGGCAGTCCTAGAAAGTGGGGTATCCTGCTGCATGGCTAGTTACTCACCACTTGGTTCACTCTGTATTGTAGTAAGTTGTGTTTCAGAGTTCCACCGAGGTTGCAGGAGAATAGGCGAGTGTGGGGGGATGGAACTAGTAGCTTTTTCCAGTAATTTTTTTTTTTTGACACCAAAAGATCTGCTGGTTTAACAAGTTTAAGAAGAGCTTATTTTTTTCACACATGCTCACTCTCTCAAATATACCTGAATGATATCTGCTTGTATATACAAATTACCAATGTGCCAAACTTGCTTATTACCAAAAATATATTTCAGTATTTCCTATATCATGAAGGGCACAGTCAAATCCATTTTATTGTATATCTCAAAGAAGAATAAAGAGATAAAGAAATGGGGAAGGAATATGTAGTATTTTACAATTTTAATATATAATCTCAGTTTGATGAAAATTTTGTGTTCTTCTGGAAACATTATGGCCTCTCCATTTGCCCTCTAAAAATATATATGCACACATAGATGTAAGTATATGTAAGTACACACATATGTATATATACATGTGTATATGTATGTAATGTCTATATACAAATATGTGTGTATATATAAATGTACTTAAAACACTTTCAAAATAATTATACATGTCATTATTCTGCAGTTACAAGTATTTGGACAAAATAAATCATCCTGCGATTTTTGTCTTCACAGATAATAAAGATGGGAAATGCACCCAAATGAAAGGGTCATGTTAACATTTTAACATAGTGTGTTGGATTTTAGTAATCATCCTTAATTTTTTAATGTATGCCAACATGATTATAATTTGTGACATAAATATTTGTACTGGTAGATTATCTTCCTTATGTTGTCAGTCCTTCAAGTTAAGAATGGATTTTTACTTTTTCTTTAACATGGCAGAGAGTAATGGCAAGAACACAAGAGACACATTCAAAACAAAACACTTTGAGGTAAAGAAAATAATATATTCTTTTAAAAACGCAAAATTTCTACTGGGATCATATGTTTATAAGCATTATATTATATAAGACATATTATAAATTAAAAGATTTGTTGTTTTTATATGATATCTGTATGTTTTACATACCACTGAGTATATGATTAATGTTACAGCCTTGAAAGCTTGAAAATTAAGCTTCAAAACTGCTTTGAAGTTTACTGTGGATTATTTATATGTATTGGAGTTTTTTGCTATTTTTCTGTGATATGGGATCTGTTATTCAAAAAGAATTTATTTTTCAAACTTTGAAATACTAAAAAATAATGCCGAGGTGAGGATGAGTAGGAATGGACGCTAAGACAACACACCCATTTGTCACTTACTCATGAAAATGGATGGGAGTTTTATTTGCATATGCTTTGCTGAGATGTCCAAATAGCAAACAATACTGACGGCTTGACAAATTAGCCAATCTAAAGTACTTTCCTAAAACTCGTGTGTATCATCTAATAGTCTTAGACTGGTTATGGCTTAGAATATTTAAATGTGACATTGTATAACTGAATGAAATTCTTTTCTGAAGAATGAAAAGAATTCTAACTACAGGAAAACACTATAAAACCAAACTTCCTGGTTTTTATTATAAAATTATAGCAACTGTTATAAAAATAAAAATTTTCATCATTTGATATTAAACTTGATACCAAGGGTCTTCATTTGGAAATGCTCCTTTTTAGCAACAAAGAGTCATCAATTTTATATAAAATAGAATTGACTTATATATAGAACTTTTTATACCAATCTGGGAATTATTTATTTGCTGTTCTTAAAAAGTTTTTTCCATCTTTTAGGAAAAATCATGTGACTTGCAGCAGAGAGTACCCTTGTATTCTCTGTGGCTATCAGGTCCTCCTGCTTCACCTTCCTGATGCAGGAATTATATGATGATGCCTATGCATCATCAAGGCACATGTTGGAAAAATGATAAATTGCAAAACAAAAATGAAATTCTTCTGTTTTATTATTTATTAGGTAAATACTTAAATCTGGTTGAATAATTTTTCCTACTTAGATGTATTTATGGAATATTTCTCCTGATTTTGATAATAATTTTCATAGGGCCCTTGTATATGAACAGAGAAGATGGTATGATCTAACAGAAGAGATGAAGGAGAGGAAATAGCATGATATATTTGAGTGCTGACATTACTAGGAGAAGTATAGAATATTAAATCTGTCAGATGCATTAACACACTGTTGAAATGCTTGGTAATAGAGAATAATTTATGTGCTATTTAATTTTTAAGGTATGACATAGACTAAAGAGGAGTAATTACTGGCCTTCAGTCATCTTGATGGCAAAATATTTACCCATACTCTGTTCATTTGCTGATCATTGTTGATATGTGTTGAAATCAGTAATAAATCCATGTCAAGACTAAAACTTATCTTCTATTGAAACATGTTTGAAAATAATAAATCAGTTATAAGTTTAGTCATAAAATTTGTACTCCTATGAATTATTAACTCATATTTTTACTTTTATTTTCTCATGCCATTTCAGTTTGTGACACCAGGAAAGGATATTTCCACATCTTGAAAGTCAAGAAAGAAGAAGATAAAAGGTACTGAAGTTAATCTCTTTTGACTTGTTCAGCATGAAATGGGTTTTAAGAAATAAATTTCCAGTGTATACACAGGTACAGAAGACCAATTTTATTTAAAGCATATCTGAGTGTGTATTATAACAAAGAGGGAAAGAAAATAGCAAAAGGAAATGATACTTTGTCAGAGACTGATTTTAAAGGCCAGAAGGGTTATGAATCTGAAGGAAGAACCCAAATACTTGCATGATTAAGAAATTATTTTTTTAAAAAATAGGGTGGTAATTGTGTGTGCCTTTAATCCTAGCAAGAGGGAAGCTGAGCCAAGTGCATTTCTGTGAGTTTGAGGCCAGCCTGGTCCACAGAATGAGTTCCAAAAGAACCAAGGCAACCTTAAAAAAACACTGTCTTGAAAAGAAAAGAGAAGAGAAGAAAAAAAAAGAAAGAAAAGAAAAGAAAGATGTCATCGACCAATGTTGTCAGAATACGGAGGAGAAAATCTGCTTTTTTAGTTCCCTGTATCCCTGACGGAAGAACATTATATATAGTGGATGATGATTCCTTCAACTGCTGGAGTGAAAAACAACTCTGAAAAGAGGAGACATCTGAAACTCATGCAATGTCAGAGTAGAAAATAAAGGACAAATATCTTTTCTTGATATCTTGATTTTTACATAAACATCTTAAACTTTAAGAGGCTCTTACAGGATGAAGAATCCACCTATGTATTTGTGTAGGAGTAAGATAGTAGGAGAAAGGAGGGTCAGAGAAGAGAGCTCAAAAGACAGGACCGAAATGGGGAATTCCCTTCTAAAAATCTAAATACATTGACCTTGTTTTCTCTTATGTGGTAAGTGACACTGAATAGTTAGATGAAGTACTCTTTGCTACTTTCTAATAACTGTGCATACTGTAGTTTAAGAAGGGCATCACTGAAATGTTATGAGTGTTGAGTGGTGGAAAACTGACTAAAGGAGGAAAAACTGAATTTTGTTGTTATTTGTGATGATTACACAGCATTTCATAAAGATATAGATACTATAAACTTCAGAGGCAGCCCCTTCTCTCACTGTTTGGAATCTCACATGAAGAACAAGTTACACAACCATAACATATGCAGAGGGCCTAGGTCAGTCCCTGCAGGTTCCCTGGTTGTTGTTTCAGTCTCTATGACTACCTATGAGTCAAAATCATTTGATCTTGTGGTTTTCTTGTGGTATGCATCAAGCTTCTTGCTCCTAACATCAGTTATTCACCTCTTCCATGATTCCCCAAAGTCCACTTACTGTTTGACTGTGGCTCTCTGTTTCTGTTTCCATCAGTTGTTGAATGAAGCCTCTCTGAATACAGTTGAGTTAGGCACCAATAGGTGAGTAAAGCAGAATATCATTAGGAATCATCCCATTGACTTATTTTTTGCTATTTATGTTTGGTTCTATCTTAGGTCTCTGGGATATCCTGCCTCTGTGTACTGTCCTGAAGAATGAGGCCCCTCTCAAGGTATGGGTCTCCAACTGTGTCATTCATTAGTTGATTACTTCTATAATCTCTGTACCATACTCACTCAAGCACATCCCATAGCAGGACAATTGTAGGGTGAAGGGTTTGTGCCCCAGTCCCTCTCCTGGACAACATGTCTGGTTACAGGAGTAGTTCAGTTTAAGTATCCCCTATTGTATTAACATGTAATAGGTAGGGGCACATTCAAGAATTCCTGAGTATTTCAATTGCTCTAGGCTTCTAGCTCATTCCAGAGATGTTCCCACTTTCCAGTTGTCTCTTCGAGTACTCTGTGTTTCTATCCTCTCCATCTGCTCTCCCCAATCCCAGCATGCTTCCAGAACCCCCAAATACATCCATTGCCAATGGCATTTCTATTTCCCTTTCACAGTGAAATTCATGCATTCCCTTCTTGGGCCCTCCTTATTACTTAGCTTTTCTGAGTTTCTGGACTGTAGCACAGTTCACCCATTCCTCTAACCATAAGGTCTCATCCAGAATTAATTGAAGAGAAGGTGGCTGGTCTCACTGCAACTCAATAAATCATGAATGGCTGATATCCATGGAAGTCCTGCTTATATCTGAAGAGAAATAGATGAGTAGGAGAGAATGGGAGGAGGGGAAAGGGGAGATAGGGTGATGGAACTAGAAGAAGAGGGTGGGATGTAAAAACAAAAACAATTAAATACACTAAAACAAAAAAGAAAGAAAAAGAACTCCCTGAGTTTTTTACAATATGTCATTAATTGTCCAATTTATGTAACAATTCAAACATTGTTTCATATATTCATTCAAATATGTTTATTAGGCATGCATGTTTAATTCTATAGCTCCATAATTCTAAAGTCCACTAATTTTTACAAATTTTAATATTTGAATTAAACAAATCTGTCATTATCAAATAAAATCAGCTCACTGCACATAAGGTTGCTGCAGTAAGACATCTTAGTCACTAAATACTGCATGATAGCGCCCTGCACATTGAAGATATTTTACAACAAACACAAACCCAAAATAAATATCTTGTCTCTGTCATTTCTGGTTTCATATCAATGAAATGGTGAAAACAGGGTATTACTTATATTTACATATTTCAGAAAAGCAAAATATTTATTGAGTAGCAAATTATAGTAACTTCAAATTTCTCTTAAAATTTCACAGCCCTCATAAAATAACCTAGATATTAAGCAGTCTTTTTACTAATTACAGAGTATATATATATATATGTATGTAGGTATTTACTATATATCTATAATATAGTATATGCAACATTATATATATGTATATGCACTAACATTACATCCAAAAATGGGACACTATATGTATATATATACACAGATATGATTGCTTTGAGTTTCTTCCCATTTAATTAGATGTTGGCAATTGGCTTGCCATATATTGCTTTTATTATGCTTAGTATGTATTTTGTGTCCCTGACCTCTCAAAGACTTTCATCAAGAATGGGTGTTGGATTTTTTCAAAGACTTTTTCAGCATCTAATTAGAAGATTATATTTCTTTTCTTCCAATTCTTTGTATGGTCTATTACATTCACATTGACATATTTTTGTTTGTTGAAAAATCCCTGCATCTCTTTAATGAAGTATACTTGATCATGGTGGATGATCTTTTAGATATGTCCCTGCATTCAGTTTGCCAAGTGTCTTTTGAATATATTTGCATCAATATTCATGAGGGAAGTTGTTCTATACTTCTCTTTCTTTCTTGTGTCTTTGAGTCGTGTGGCTATCAGGGTGACTGTGATCTCATAGGAACAATTTTAATGATGTTCCTTCTTTTTCTATTTGGTAGAATATTTTGAGGAGTATTGGTATTAGCTCTTCTTTGAAAGTTTGGTAGAATTCTGAGTATTATTCTTGGATAATTCTGTACATGCATGCCCCTTATTTTGTTATTATTAGTATGAGATCTTGTTGTTAAATTGCCTCCTAAATATTTTTAGATAACCATAGATCTAGCGTACTGTCAACACTGATCAGCAGCTTCTTTTTGTACTGGGCAGCAATCAATGCACAAATGTACAATTGATCAAGTGTGGAGCACTGATAATGCATCCCTAAATGAGAAACATTTACAACTCCCAAAGCTTTCCCATAATTAAGGAACCATCATTGAGGAGGAGATAAAAAGATAAAGAAAGACAGTCAGACTGTCAGAGTCTCTCTAAGAGAGAGAGAGAGAAAGAGAGAGAGAGAGAGAGAAGAATGAGCCAGATAGAGGCATTACATAATTTTGAATTTTGTAGAAGACACAGCTACTGCAGTCATGTGCTTACTCATTCTCTAGTTATCTGTGGTAGTAAAGTGTGATTCACACAAATTGCTGGCTCATATTCTGGTTCTTACTCTATCTCTTACTGAAGCCCTATTAACAATTGATTAACAATTGATAGCAGGTGGGACAGAAACAAGTGTTCTTACTGTAGGGTGAGGACACTTATATATGTTTACCATGCTACTGTGGATGATCCCCTCACCTACTCACATTTGTAAAGAATTAATTTGACTTAATGAATTATCAAAACTAAATAAACCTAAGAATAGTGGCATATAGTACACAAGATGCTGAGGTAGGCATATTAAATCTTTTAATCTAAGATTTGCCAAGTTTACATATCAATATGTAACCACCCAGAGCTGCATAGTTAGACTGTGTTTCTATTTTTCATTATCTTATTACAATAAATAGAACAGAATTAAGTAATTATTCAACTGTTTATGATATTCTGCTTGTTCCTGCTTGTTTGATTGGAACAAATATCCTATTTGCCTACAATTAGCCTTAAATTCCCCCATCTCCCTTCTTTAAAAATTTATTTCCCTATCTGATCACCTTGCACAGTCAACATCAAAGGCAGCTGAAGTATTATTATCCCTGAAAATCTGGTGCCAAATTGAGCTTCATCAATTAGTGTTGGGAGCTGTGAAACCTACTATTGGAACAGTATATGAGTGCTTGTCCACTGGGTCTCCAGATGAGGCAAAAACCCATGGGGACAATCTCACTTGGCAAGGAACACTAGAGAATATATCTCTAGATATATTGATGATTATTCTATTGGATGTTTTTAGTATTATTTTGTCAATCATTCATGGGACTAATATGATCATTTCTGGAAACTCCATTTTTTTCTTCAAATATCATCTCCTAAATTTCTTTGAGAGCTGATGTTTCTCAGATTTCTTCTCTGGGGATGCCAGCTGTCACTTCAGACCCCAGGAGCTGTGTTTAATTCAGTGCTGACTGGATCAGAAACAATTCACCCCTATTTCTGAAAACATGTTTTGAACAATAGTTTTCTTGAAAATATGTGTCTATGTTTATTGCCTTTAGTTTTGTAAAAACATGATGTACCTGGCTTGGTATTTGGCCAAGCTAGCAAAATGAGAAGTGAATTTAAAGATGTTTTGATGTAAAAGTGGGAAAAAGCAAATTTGACATATTTGTTTTTGATGGAGGTTAAGTTGGAGGATGGGAAAAACTTGGTTGTTACTGTGAATAACTATGATTGTTCTTGATATAAATAAAGACAGCTGAAGCTATCCGCCACTGGCCACCTGTGTGAAACTCGTCTGGTGGTCGGAAAATTCATTTTATTTCTTTGCACCTATGCCTTTTCCCAGTCTCAGGACCTGAGCCCAGGCTGCAGCTGGACCACAGCAAATTAGCATGCATGTGTTCCTTTACGAATGATTATTGTGTTGTTACTTTTCTCTTAATTATGACTAACTATCTGGAAACAGGCAACTTAATGGAGAAAGGGTTTATACTGTTCTCTAGTTTCGAGGTATGTATTCCATTACAACAAAGAAGGCATGTTGATGGGTGCCTCCTTTGTGTTAAAACTCTATGGATCAGATTCCTCACTTCCTGACATATCAGGGATAATATGAAGCAGAAAGCAAAGGAAAACAGTTCCATCTCCCTTCTTTGCCCTAGCTATTTTTACCTTGCTATGATAAAATACCCTGACCAAGGCAACTTAGAGAAGGAATGAGTGGTGTATTTGGAGCTTCAAGTTCCACAGGATGCACACTACTGTGGCCAGAAGCATGGTGGGATGAAGGCAAGCATGCCTTCATCCCATGACTATAAATCATATAGTCATATACATGACTATAAATCAATAGATGAGAGTGCTCATCTATTTACAAATATGAAGCAAGAACACACTGGTAATGACAGAAGTTACTAGAAAATCAAAATCTTTTTCCAGTGACAAACCTACCATGAATTTAACATCCTTATTCTTCTAAAACAGTTCCTTCAATTGGGAATAAGTATTCAAACAGAGCTTATGGCAGCACCATCATTATAACAACCACAATCTTCAATGTCCCTGTGCTTAGACATTAGTAATTCAGTTCTTTCAAACCAAAGAGAAAGTCTCAAAAAGAAATGTCACCAGCTAAGGACCAACTGTTCACACATATAGACATTTAAAATACATCTCATAACAGTCATTTAACTATGCTTCATTTGATCTTTTAGCATATATTCTATAAAAATTCCATGCACTTTTATCTATACCTATGGTACAACAGGAATGACTTGATTGATACTTGATGCAATATGACCATGTACATAAATGGTAATGTACAGATTCATGTCAGTAGATTGAATTTTAAGAGAATTTTAATACATAATGAAAATAAAGAGAACTTAATTTAGGTCTAATATAGAGTTAGATTTTTAAAGCACTAAATTTTTTGGTAGAAATACACATACACACATATATAATAAAATTTACTACATGTTTTATGTAATTACAGATTAATTAGTATTTTAACAATTGATTATATATTAGAACACACATATATGTGTTTTGTTTTATTTTAATATATAAATTATCATCAAATATGGGATTTCATGTAGCATTAAGCTGCATCTCCTTTAAACATCAATTTCATCTATTTGTTAGTATCTGTGTACTAAGCAATAGTAGTGACATTAACATATAATGACTCCTTGAAGAATAAAGTCCATATAAGTCTATATTACAGATTTATTATAATACTGGGGTGAGAAAACATTCTAGAATTTCAGATATTAATTAAAAACTCTGGTCTGAGATGTCTTGGCAAAGCACAAGCCATTAAAACATGAACACCAAGTTTGATCAGTAGAACCTACTAATGAAATCAACTCTATTGATATGTACTTGTAATGCCAGTAAAGAGGAGACAGAAGTAAACATGTTCTTGCATTCCCTAACTAGGTTGTCTATCTTACTCGGTGGATTTCAAATCAATGGGAGAAGAGAGAATTAATCTTAAAATAGTATTAATTAAAAGAAAAGGTGGCTTTTACCAGAGCAATAGTATCCAAAATTCATTGATTACACCATGCATATGCTCAAGTGTGTACCTACAATACCACCATTCAAAACATCTACAACAGCACATAAGCAACAAACACAAATGAAACTGAAACTATGAAAACAGTAGTAAGTACCCTACATGGTAAAGTTTAGGAATGCAGGAAAATAATGAACAGTTTTATATGTTCTTTTTCCTACTCAAGGTTTTTTTTTAAATAGATACAGTCATGAAGACAAAATAACAATATATGATGTAATAAAACATAATGGATGAATCTGAGCACATAGTCATTATAATCCTTTTATAATTATTTGTATTATTTATTTCTACTTATAAGTAATGATTCATGGTATTTGCATAAAAATTAAAAGAGGATAATTTTAAGTTGAAATTAATTAAAATTGTTTCAGTGAATATTTGCTATCTGCTTATTTACATTTGTTTCTCTTGTCTCTGCCTGTTGCCTTTATGTCATAACTTTTCAAATAGGTTTTTATAAAGCTTCCATTTCTTATTACTCAGGATACATATAATATAAGTGTGAAGAAGTATATTGTTGTGAAACTTTATAATGCTACCAGGTAAGTAATATATCTATTTTTCAGGAGGATTAAAAGTTATAGTACATGGTAATGACATATATTGGACTCTGCAATCTTCATTTCAAAGGACATGGTGAAACTATGAACCATCTTTCCAGTGCTTTACTAACTAAAGCATGTTCCTAGGTTATCAGAAGACAATATGCATACAAATAACTGCTGACTTGTATGCGGCCTACAGTGCAAACACAATAGGATAGGATCAAAAAACACACTAGATTTTGGAAATAAAAACTACTTGGAGTATTTCTAGCAGTTTTAAAGGGCATATTTTAATAGAAAAAATATATGTGGAATATTTTTATTGAAAGTAGATTTTAGATACAATATATGTGGATTACTGTTGCAATCTACTCCTCAAAATTCCATTCCACTTCATCTTCTGTGATGGTTTGGATGAAAGTAGCAACCATAGACTCATCGACCTTTCAAGAAATGACCTTGTAAAATTTTTGAATTTATCTCATGATTAGATTTTGCTTCCCTACTTAGTGTGCATAAACAGATTTCATAAGGGTATTTTGTCTAGTAAATTTAAGAATAAATACAATGAATATTTTAGTACCATTTAATAGTGTAGGCCTTCTGGGATGACAAGCAGTAATTATGTTAACAAGCATATTAAATTTCAACATGAATAAAAAGACATTGTCTTCAGTATTATAATCTTTTAAACTCATGTTAACTAAGAAAGACTTCAACTTCAGAAGTAAAGCTGGGTTGACTATTTCCTTATATATTTACAGAATTATATTATTATATTACAGAATTATAATAAACATTTTACTCCTTTATATAGGTGTAATAATGTGGTTCCATATACATATGCTTCATTTTACTTTAACTTTCTTTTAAAAAAATCATACTTTTTGACTTCTACTTTTTATGTATTTATTACGGACATTCTTGTCGGGGTCCAGCCTCAACGGGGTTCACATGTTCCATGGCATTGGCTTATGGATTAGAAAAATTAGATAGGAGGAAAAGAGATACAAAAGAAATGCAAAGATATAGGATAGAACAGGGAGGGCAATCCAGTGAATATTGAGTATGCCTGTATTTATTTTCCATATGCTTATATATCCTAAACCAAAAATAGGAGAAGGAAAAGAATGCTTTAACATGACACAAAGGACAAACACAGTAATTATTTGCTTCAATACTTGAAACATCAAGCCATTATATCTTGATTTAAGCGTTTTATTGTTTATGCAGGACATGCAGTGACTACACCTCATACCAAGTGTTATGTAGACCGCCATTCCTTGGGTTAAACCTCCTGCAATATCCTTGAAGGAGAAGTAGGTGAGTTCTCTGACACTTGGTTAAGGTGGAATGAATTCACCTCTGTGAACCATTTCAATACACAAAACACCAAGTAGCCACACACAAGGTCAAGATATCTTTTTTGTAGCCTCACGTTAAGTCAGACCTTTTTGTCAATAACCTTGAAAGAGCAAGATACACTTAAACTCTGCAACTTTCAGTCAAGATGGAGTGGACCTACTTCTGTAGGTCCCTACATATTAGGTGAAGATGGAAAAGACCCACTTCTGTGGGCCCCCACATATTCGGTTAAGGTGGAACAGATCCACCTTTGTAGGTCCCCACACATTCTCCCTAAATTTACAAAGCTTGAACATGACTTTATTAGTAGACTTATTGTCCCCATAAAATAAAATTAAATACCCTCTTCACCCTGTGATATTACTCATAGAGATTATATGCAATAATTTTTATGAACTTCTTTTGTCTGTTGGTTTGCAGTACACTAAGATATAAATATCATGACTACAATGAAACTTAGACTTACTATAATTTAATTTTGTTTTATGATATTTTGATTTGATATCACTATATTATTTCCAAGAGTTATAAGCATATTTGACAAGTATATGCATTCAACATATTAAATACCTGAAAATGAAAATAATTGTGAATATTATCATGTGATTAAGCCTACTAATATGTTCATCAGGTTCATATTATCTGTTTTCAAAGTTTTAAATTTAATAAAATTAATAGACAGCAACATGCTATTATAGATTTGCAAGAATATTACAAACAATATTATTAAGATATATCACACAAATTTGAAAACTTGTAAATTCATAATATTCAGGACTAAAATAAATAGATATTATGCAAATAGATGAATAAATATTAATTGGATAAAATATTAGAATAATTGAGATATAAATAGGAGTATGGATGAAAAGGGAGAAAATATGATGTGGGGCATATACCTTATTTGATGTTTTTGTATTAATCCAATTAGTGAAATAGAGTCAAATATCCTAGGCTATAACTAGTACTACTGATATATTGAGACTGAAAAACAGATTAATATTTACGTATATCACAACTACACACAGAAGACCAATGCATCACAAAGGGACATGCAATGCTGCTGAACAAAAGAAAGACTGAGCAAGTAGGGAAGAGGGAAACACACATTATAGTAATAAGGAACGACAATATGATATGCTTAAAAGAACGTAAAACTTTGAAGGTGGAGAAGTCCACTATTGAGGAGTAAGTAAGTGTGATGATTCATTGAGATAAAGAAAATTGAATGAGTAGACTATATAACCAAAGAATCTGAGGAAGATAATACTTCTAATTAAATGATTAGAGGTTGAGGACTCATTTGTTTTTCAGATCTTGCAGCATGAATCAGTATGAAAAAGAATGTGAAGAGTGACTCACAGTTTTCTAAGAGTTTAAGGATATTAAATGTTGACCACACAGAAGAGTGAGGACTTGAGGTAAACTGTGATTAGTCAGTTTGTTTGACTAGTGATATGATTTCATTGATACATTTGACTTCTGTCAAAAGCTACTATAAATACCAAAGAGTATTACAAGAAGTGCAATAACATGAGTGAAGTACATCATATAGCAAATTAATGGCATGGTTCATAGTAATCATGGATAAATGCACATTATTAAAGCATTGAAAATATTAGTCAAGGAATGTGTTATTGTCTCCTCTAAAGATTATAGAATGTTATACGCTTTTATTTTTTCCACACAAAAACCCACACACATACATGCAAGAAATAAACAAATTAAAAAGATTGAACATGTTTTGATCTTCTTATGGACAAGGTTGGTAGCACTTACAAACATAATTATTCTGCCAAAATTTTACCTAATTCAGTAACAGTTTTGCAAAACATTGCTTGTTATTGGAAGTCATGCCAAAGATTTGCAATGCTTAGTCAAGTGAAGTTATCAGTAACTTTTTAACTATAAAGTAAAACTTTAAAGTCACTAGAATAGTTAGACAATGCCAGCCAAAACATTCCAACTATTGTCATTGCACTAATGAAAATATTGTAAGAAAAAATTATACTCTTTGTTAACTGTAAATGCACAGTAGGTTGTATTTCTTCTTTCACCATGTCACCCCTGACAAAACTTTTCTCCTTTGAGTCAAAGTTATCTGCAAACGATACTACCTTGAATGGCATAAAGAACAATGCCAATCCAATCTTTCTAGCTACTTCCTTTAGCATGGCCAGCTTCCTCTTGCACACTTACTCCCCATTACCTAGGGATACAATTTCCTCTTTTTCTCTTCTATTTCAAAATGTAGTCACACAGTTAAGTTTACAATCATTATTCATCTATCTGTCCTTTTTTTAGATGTCTATAAAATAATTTTAAGGTTATCTTCTTTGAAATTATTCTTAATATTCTTTGAACATTCAAGTTTTACAAAGCTTGCACCTAGTCTCCAAATAAATCAATCTTGTCAGAATCATAAATTATGTCTCAGTTGTGAAACCCAAGTTAAATTGATGTTTAAGTCCTCATTTGACTTATGATCTAAATTTACTTGATTTCTAGGTTTTAGAGATCCTCTTAATTTTCAAGCTCACTTGATTCTTTCATTCATTCATTTTAGTAATTTCTACACACCTCTCTGACCTGTTAAGCTAGAAAGGCTAGAGCTTCCTTGTACAGTAACATTAATAATTTGGTTTTATATACTTAAGCATCTACTAATGTGTGCAATCCACTGACTATATCTTACTAAGGGCAAAGATTACTCCGTGTGTTCCCTTTGGTTTCTACCCTGCCATCATATCCATTTGATTAAAACTAGAGTTTTAAGAGGATCAGTAGAGTGATTTGTCATAATTAATTTGCTCATTATCATTATAACCTTTAGTTAATCTTCCTGCTAATTGTTATTTTTGAGATTTACATATTTTAAGTTTTCTGAAATTTCATGAGTGTATATTAAATGTATTTTGATTACATTTACCCCAAACACATTCATCCTATTATTCCATAATTTCTAACCACATATCCATTTCTAACTTCATATCATTATTTTTATATAAGCCATCAAGTCCTATTTTTGCCACCCTCACAAGTTGTGGATTTAGAGCCACCCTCTGGAGCATGCTCAAGCTAAAAGGGGGTATACCCTTGAATAAAATTGATTTTCCTCTCCCAGAAGTGATGAAATTTCGAGAGTGTGTAGCTTAGCACTGTGAATTTCATGATTTTCATGAATGCCTCCCTTAATAATGGAATGCTGATCAGCTTCATTTTGTACAGGCAATCAAGCTACTGTTTGTTAGTAGGTGCCCTGGACCTGTAATGCCAGGAGGACTATTTCAACATTGTCTGCTGACTCCTGCCTCTTATACATTTTTGTGTCCCTAAGTAGTTGTTTTCTCTGAGCCTTTATGAGAAAAATATGCGATATAGCTATCCCATTTGTGACTGAACACTCAGAACTTACTCATTGCACTTTGACCAGTTGAGTTTCTGAAATAACTACCATCCACTGAACAAAGAAACTCACTGATTATTTCTGAGAGTTGCTTTGCTCTGTGGGCTCAAAGAAACAAAATTAATAGTAGTGAGGGAAAAGATTGAGATTTTATCTTCTAATAAACTGCTAAAGAGCTATGACATATGCATGGCTTCTGGGAGTGTATTTGTGATATTATTATTTTCCATGATAATTTTAATTAGTGGAATTAGTAAACAAAATAATTCATGAATAAAGAGGAAAGATGCTCTCTGATTCTATTTCAAAAACTTTCACCTTTATTTCTTCTTTAAGGAAATTTGCTCTGTCCTTTTCCCTATATGATAAAACTTCTCTCTGGTTGATTTTCTTTTTTTAACAATCCTCAAAACCTGACAGTCTTTTCCTTTGATTATATTATTGAGTGTACCTTCAACATTGCTGGCCTATCTGGTTTTAAATGAACAAAAGTATAGAAAGCACAGGTCTGGATCTGGATGTATTTATTCTACCATCTAAGCTATAAGACATAAAAGAACTAATTCCATATTTATAATTAAGTTTAAACACAAGATTTACATAGTCACGTTGTTATCTAACTTTCAGGAATCTGGATATATCATATTGGCTTGTTCTCAGATGAAAGAAGTCATCAGCAGAGTAGAAAAAAGATGGAAATATACATGTCAAATTTGTCTGCCTGGGTTGCCCCTGTGTCTTCCCACTCAGGGTAATGGGACATAAGTGTGGGGAGAAACCATCAGTCTTGCTACCATGACACTACATAGCACCAGGAGTGAGAAATATCTCAATAGTAATATAAACATATCAAAGATTTCTTTGAAAATGATCGAAGAAGCCAGAATAAAATAATGTATTAAGTTTCTGAAATTCTTCTATTCATTATATAAATTAGTTTACAAAATCATCTCATGGAATATTACAGCTTTAAATAAAATTGTCTTCCTGTTTTGGCACTTCCTATCATGCTATCTGATATTTACTATCAAATTAATTTCAGATTTTGTAACATTATTTTCTTCTGTCACTCTTCAAGACAAATTAATTTTTATCATTTCTCAGAGATGTATCATTCCAAATAAATTCTAAGAAAAAATTTGTGTGTGTGTGTGTCATGAAAGAAAAGATTGAGGGCCTGTAGGGCCCTAAGGAGATAGAGAATTGACAATGCTCATATAAAACTCTGTCTCACTGTGAGTTCCTTATTAAATATTAGGCCAGGAAGTACTGTACACTACTACAGTTGTTGGCTAGAAGAAAATCTTAAGATTTTTAGGAAATCCCAAAGTGAGTCTAGAAGTCTACGTAGCAGCATGTGAATGACCTAGGGCACAGGAAATTTACTCTCATTATGAGAATGAAATCTTTCCTCAGGGAAATCAATGGTTTACATTTTAGCCAACTAGTAATTTACCCACTTACTGTTTTATATCTTCAAGAACTGTGATGCTCATTGGAATATCTATTGATAAAAATAACTATATTTAGAAAATATTCCTAGGTACTTTCTGAAAAAAAAACATATGATATCTAAATAGATGATGCTTAACTGTGCTGTTCAGAGTACAGAATAGGTATCTAATATTATTTTTCAAGGTTGTGGGGCCTGTTGCAATGTAACGCTTTTCTCATGCAATACTTAAGGTACTATGGTAGATTCTCATTACATTAATAATAATGATAATAAAATGTAAATTAAGTTATTTAATCTAATTTAATTCCAATGATAAAAAATTTTAAAAAACTGTATTTTTGGTGTCTTAGATATTTCTAAGTACAGAATGAGTTATTTAAATCATTTCAGTTTCTAGTCTGATATATGTGATATAGCATATAAACTAATACATAAATCATGCTATTATTTAAATAAATAAAATGATTGAAGATATTTTCCTTCAAAGACTAATTTGACATGCAGTTATGACTGATTATGTAGTAATTATAATCCCCATCACATGAATATTTTTTCCAGTATGTTCAATGTGTATCTAATAACACGATTTCTATCATTTGCTCTTGTTTTCCTAGCAGTTTTATACTTCAGAGAAAGGAGTGTATTCAAATGCTGGAATGAAGTCATTGATACTAAAAAGAATTTTCATTTTGCTATCTCCACATATATTGCTTTGAAACAGAAACCACAGAGTAATAAAAAAATCTTAAGGGCAGATATTTAATTTCCACCCCCAGCGAATATTTTGAATATTCCTATTTTTTTTCTCAACTTCAATTTTTTCCCAGATGGAGCATTTTAATACCTACATGTAATGACTTTATTTAAAGATCAGTAGTATGTAATGCAAAATCAAACTGTGTACTAAAACTTAATGAAATAAATATTATTTAAAATAAGATATCATAATTAAATGCAAAGAAAATTAGCTGCCACATAGAACTGCTATAGTAAAGCTACTCTCTCGATAGACATAGTATTTATTTTAATGCTAGTAACAAAGGTACTCCTGAAATTGTTGAGCAAATGTGAAATGGCTCTCTGCTCACTGTAGAGCAATTTTGTGTGTGAATCAATACATATAATTGTGAGTTCCCTTTTACTATTGATTCTACCTGTGATGTTATTTTTATATGTGTTGTAATAAATTAACAGGTTTTTTTTTTTAACGTTTTATTACTTTACACCGGGTGAGAGACAACATGATTCCTGATAATAAGGTTTTTTTTTTTTTTTTTTTTGTGTGTGTGTTCATATTGGATAATCAGTCTATATTCTTTTCTCTGGGGAAGACTATTTTGTTTTTGCTTTCATCTTCCTTGGATGACACTAGCTCTATGTGTCATGCTGAGGCCACATGGCTCTTCCCTATACATCTTAGCGTGTCTGTAATTTTTGTCATTGTTCAGTTCATGTTTAGGCATTTTATGTTGGTTACATGTATGACACAACTCTGGCACTTAAGGTTCTAGGATCATTCCAGAAGGGGACTTGGGAAAACTGTAAGGATCAGATGACCAGGGAATTTTCTTTGAGACTGTATCTCCAAGAAATGTCAGGATCTATAATCATAAATTCCCACAACATATAATTTTTCAAACCACCAGTAGTAATTGTTTAATTGCATGAAAGCAATTGTTTAATTACTTTCTGATAAGATCATATTTATTGACTCTCAATTTCTTGTTTTCTAGTTATTTAATAAAGTATTTAAAACTGTACATATTTTCTCAAATTAAAAAATAAGGAAACTATTATTTATGTTTATTTATTTAGCAAGGGGGGAGTGGATGTATATATGCAGATACTTTTCAATAGGGTGGATATGGAAAATTTATGAAAATTCTTCACTATATTTTGTCCGGGAATCAAACTTAGATTATCAGATTTAGGGCCAAATGCCCTAGTACAATGAGCTATTTCTCTAATTGGTTCAAGAAAGTGCTATTCAGAAGACAGTCACCTCATTTAAATGACTATATGCTTGCACTGTTTAACAGGAAATCCTTCTGTAAAACTGTTCTCCAGTGTCTTATTTAACATAGTCTTTAATTGCAGTAGAAATTCAAGGAAGGTAGTCAGTGATATTCTATACTGAAATTCCAAGACCAAATATATATTTCTAAAAAATGAACATGTGTAAAATAGGGCTTATTATTACCCAATAGTTTCAGATATGTATACTGAAAATCATACAAACTGAGAAAAATATTCTCTAACATATGAATATGACAGTTTTCATAAAGATAATTATTGTGGAATATTAGTTAAACTATGTAAATATGTATTACATTTGTTTTTGTTGCAGGAGTTTAGCTGAACTATGTAAAGATGTGCTGCATTTGTTTATGTCATGGAATATTAGTTTAACTATGCAAAGGTATGCTTCATTTTTTTATTTTGTGGAAAGATGTTTTGTTTTTGTATAACTGTGAAAGGTGTGTTGCATGTGTTTACCTTGCCTGCATAAGGCACTTTATTGGTCTAATAAAGATCTAAATGGCCAGTATCTAAGAAGGAGGTATACTTGCTAGACAGAGATAGTAGGTAGATGGAAGAACTGAGGCTCAAAGAAAAAGACAAAGACCAAAGGAGAAAGAAACGATGTTGCCAGGGGCTAGGCTAGCTAACCACCAGCCAGCCAGAAAGGAAGAAGCAGGAAAGTAGGACATACAGAATGAAAGACAATTTAAAAATGCAGATGAAAAGAAGCAGGTTAAATTAAGTTATTAGAACTAGTGGGACAAGACTAAAGTAAAGTTGAGTATTCAAACTAAGAATATGTCTCCATGTCATAATTTGGGCCTGGCAGTACAGCAAATCCTACTACATATTATTTACATAAATATAAATATGTATGTTAGAGATTATTTGATTTTAAGTGGACAAAAATAGTATTGGTATGTGTGTAATTCCAAAGAAAAAAAAGGTTTCTGATTATTCCATACACTTTCAAAATGCTTATATGTGTGTTTCTGCATGTGATAATTCTTTTTTAGTCTATGATGGGAGATTGAAGAAGGCAGGTCTTTTTGTGATTTTGGGTTGGAACAAATTGGAATGTTGTGTAAAAGCTGTCCATAATATTTGATTTGATAAATGATGCAGAGTTATTTACAGATAATAAAGATGGAAAACAACCCTAATATTTAATAAATATTAAAGTAGAAAATAAGGGGCTGTGGAGATGGCTCAGTAGATAAAAGAAATTGCTGCTTATCTAGTGGTCATGTTTTTGGGTTTTCAGGGTTCAAATAATATGGAATTTCACAGCGTTTTTAAGCTCTAGGTTTACAGAATCTCACTCCATTTGTAGACAACAAATTCACTGCACACATGCAGTTTCTACACACAAACACAGACAAAATATCCATAATGCATAAAATAATAATCAATCAATGTTTTTTGAAATAAAGGAAACAATTATAATGTATATTTAATACATTTCAAAATTCTATGTTGTATTTATCACAGATAATATCTCTGTTCTAGCATGCCTTTTTCCATTTTTCTATTTTATATAATCATCTTTATGCAAAACAAATATGTTTTGCAATAATGTAAGCTTTCAAAATACCTTCTGAAAATTTATCCCAAAAAGAATAGACTAATCCAAATGTAAATCTTGAGTAAAATATTGTCATTTTTACTAATCTATTTTCCATGATCAGATAAATTGAGTAAGATTTAATTTTGGGGCTCCTATACTGAGGAGATCCATACGGAGTGCACTCCTTTTCATCTGTGGGGTTCTTAGATCAACCAGCACAGCCCGCTTCAGGGCAGAGGGGCTCTGAGAGCCAGTTCCAGTGCTGAGGGAACCTAAGAGATGGCAGACCAAGAAAAATCCCCAGTACACAATCAGCCACAGAAAAGATTGGACCAAGATGCCAAGACTCCCCTGGCCACATTTGAAGGAAGAGATTGGCAGGCTAAAATGCAAGAATTCCTCCAACAACCTGAAAAGGAACATGATAACACCAAAACTAGTGAACACACAACAGGGAGACTTGAACACCCTAACCTAGAAGAAATAGAAGAAATCAATTTTAAATGTACCCTTATGAAAATGATGGAGACCTTTAAACAAAAAGTGAGAAATTCCCTTAAGGAAATGGAAGAAAAGACAAGCAAAAATTTAAAAGAAATTAATAAATAATACCCAAGAAAACCAAGAAAAAGCAACCAAACAGGTAAAGGATACAGTTCAAGACTTGAAGACCGAAATGGAGGTAATAAAGAAAACACAAACCAAAGGATGACTGGATATGGAAAATCTGGATAAATGAAGAGAAACTACAGAGACAAGTATAACTAACAGAATACAAGAGATAGAAGAAAGAATCTCAGGTGCTGAAGATATTATAGAGGAAATAGACGCATTTATCAAAGAAGACAGTAAATCCAACAAATTCTTAACACAAAACATCCAGAAAATCTGGGACACCATGAAAAGACCAAACGTAGGAATAATAGGGGAGGAAGAAGGAGAAGAATTACAGCTCAAAGGCCCAGAAAATAAATTCAACAAAATTATAGAAGAAAACTTTCCCAACCTAAAGAAAGATATTCCTATGAAGGTACAAGAAGCTTACAGAACACCAAATAGACTGGATAAAAAAAAAATCCCCTCGCCATATAATAATCAAAACACAAAACATACAGAATAAAGAAAGAATATTAAGAGCTGCAAAGGAAAAAGGTCAAGTAACATATGAAGGTAAACCTATCACAATTACACCTGATTTCTCTATGGAAAACATGAAAACCAGAGGGTCTTGGATAGATGTATGGAAGGCACTAAGATACCATGGATGCAAGCCCAGGCTACTATACCCAGCAAAGCTTTCTTTCACCATCAATGGAGAAAACAAGATATTCAAGGACAAAAACAGATTTAAACAATACATAGCTACAATCCCGGCCTTACAGAAAGTACTAGATGGAAAACCTCAGCCCAAGGAAGCCAACAACACCCACAATAGCACAGACATATGACAACCCTCCACCAGCACAACTCAAAGAAAGGAAACACACAAACACTACTAACAAAAAAATAACCAGAGTTAACAACCACTGGTCATTAATATCACTTAATATCAATGGGCTCAATTCACCTATAAAAAGGAACAGGTTGAGAGAATGGATACAAAAACAGGATCCAACATTCTGCTATTTACAAGAAACACACTTCAAACACAAAGACAGACACTAACTCAGAGTAAAGGGTTGGGAAAGGTTTTCAAATCAAACGGACCTAAGAAACAAGTGGGTGTGGCTATCCTAATATCGAACAAAATTGTCTTCAAACTAAAATCAATCAGAAGAGATGAAAAGGACACTTTATACTCATAATAGGAAAAGTTCATCAAGATGAAGTCTCAATCCTGAATAATTATGCCCCTAATATAAAAGCACCCACATATGTAAAAAAAAAACCCATTACTAGAACTCAAATCACACATCAAACCCCACACACTAATAGTAGGAGATTTCAACACTTCTTTCTCACCAATGGGCAGGTCAACCAGACAGAAACTTAACAGAGAATTAAGAGAAATAACAAATGTAATGAATCAAATGGACTTAACAGATATCTATAGAACATTCCACCAAAACAGGAAAGAATATGCCTTCTTCTCAGCATCTCATGGAACATTCTCAAAAATTGATTACATACTCGGTAGCAAAGCAAGCATCCACAGATACAAAAAAAAAATTGGAGTAACCACATGTGTCTTATCGAATCACCATGGAATAAAGTTAGAATTTAACAACAATTCTACCCCCAGGAAGCCTACAAACTCAGGGAAACTGAACAGTCAACTACAGAACCACCCCTGGGTCAAGGAAGAAATAAAGAAAGAAATTAAAATCTTCCTTGAATTTAATGAAAATAAAGACACAACATACCAAAACCTATTGGACACTATGAAAGCAGTGCTAAGAGGAAAGTTCATAGCACTTAGTGCCCACAAAAAGAAAACAGAGAAAGCTCACATTAAAGACTTCACATCATACCTGAAAGCTCTAGAAAAAAAAGAAGCAGACTCACACCAGGAGTAGAAGACTGGAAATAATCAAACTGAGGGCTAAAATCAACAAAATAGAAACACAGAAAACAATCCAAAGAATCAATGAAACAAAGAGCTGTTTTTTGACAAAATGAACAAGATTGACAAACTCCTATCCAAACTAATCAAAAGTCGGAGAGTGAATACTCATATTAATAAGATAAGGAATGAAAAGGGGGACATAACAACAGACACTGAGGAAATTCAGAGAATCATTAGGTCTTACTACAAAAGCCTGTATGCCACAAAATTGGAAAATGTAAAAGAAATGGACAGTTTTTTAGATAAGTACAATATACCAAAATTAAACCAAGACCAGGTGAACAATTTAAACAGACCTATAAGTCACAAGGAAATAGAAGCTGTCATCAAAAACCTCCCAACCAAAAAATGCCCAGGACCAGATGGTTTCAATGCAGAATTCTACCAGAACTTCCAAGAAGAGCTAATACCTATACTCCTTAATGTGTTTCACATAATAGAAACAGAAGAGTCGTTGCCAAACTCTTTTTATGAAGCTACAGTTACCCTGAGACCAAAAACACCCAAAGACTCAACCAAGAAAGAGAATTACAGACCAATCTCACTCATGAATATCGATGCAAAAATTCTCAATAAAATACTGGCAAACCAAATTCAAGAACACCTCAAAAAAATCATCACCAATTATGGTCAAGTAGGCTTCATCCCAGAGATGCAGGGCTGGTTCAACATATGAAATTCTATCAACGTAATCCATAATATAAATAAACTGAAAGAAAAAAATATCATTTCATTAGATGCTGAAAAAGCATTTGATAAAATTCAATACCCATTTATGATAAAGGTCTTGGAGAGATTAGGGATACAAGATTCATATCTAAATATAATAAAAGCAATATACAGCAAGCCAACAGCTAACATCAAATTAAATGGAGAGAAACTCAAAGCGATTCCACTAAAATCAGGAACAAGACAAGGATGTCCACTCTCTCCATATCTCTTCAATATAGTGCTTGAAGTTCTAGTGATAGAAATAAGACAACATAAGGAGATCAAGGGGATTTGAATTGGAAAGGAATAAGTCAAACTTTTGTTATTTGCAGATGATATTATAGTGTACATAAGTGACCCCAAAAACTCTACCAAAGATCTCATACAACTAATAAATACCTTCAGTGATGTGGCAGGATACAAGATCAACTCAGAAAAAAAAAATTCAGTAGCCCTCCTATACACAAAGGATAAAGAAAAAGAGAGGGAAATCAGAAACATCACCTTTTATGATAGCCACCAATAGCATAAAGTACCTTGGGGGTAACACTAACCAAGGAAATGAAAGATCTATTCGACAAGAGCTTTAAGGCTTTGAAGAAAGAAAGTGAAGAGGATATCAGAAAATGGAAGAATCTCCCATGCTCTTGGATTGGTAGGATCAACATAGCAAAAATGGCAATTCTACCAAAGGCAATCTATAGATTCAATGCAATCCTCATCAAAATCCCATCAAAATTCTTCACAGAACTCGAGAGAATAATAATCAACTTTATATGGAAAAACAAAAAACCCAGAATAGCCAAAACAATCCTGTACAATAAAGGAACTTCCGGAGGCATTATCATCATCCCTGACATCAAACTCTATTACAGAGCTACAGTAATGAAAATAGCTTGGTATTGGCATAAAAACAGAGACGTTGACCAATGGATTTGAATCAAAGACCTGGTTATTAATCCACAAACCTATGAACACCTGCTTTTTGACAAAGGAGCTAAAATTATACAATGGAAGAAAGAAAACACGATTAACAAATTGTGCTGGCATAACTAGATGTCAACCAGTAGAAGAATGAAAATAGATCCATATATACCCCCATGCAGAAAACTCAAATCCAAATGGATTAAAGACCTCAATATAAATCTGACCACACTGAACCAGATAGAAGACAAAGTGGGAAGTAGCCTGCAATACATGGGCACAGGAGACCACTTCCTATGTATAGCCCCATTGGCACAGACAATAAGAGTAACAATGAATAAATGGGACCTCCTGAAACTGAGAAGCTTCTGTAAATCAAAGGACATAGTCATTAAAATAAAAAGGCAACTTACTGAATGAGAGAAGATCTTCACCAACCCCACATCACACAAAGGTCTGATCTCCAAAATATATAAATAACTCAAGAAACTAAACATTAAAATTCTAAATAAGCCAATTTAAAAATGGGGTACTGAACTGAACAGAGAATTCTTAATAGATGAAATTCAAATGGCCAAAAGTTATGTAAGGTCATGTTCAACTTCCTTAGTGATCACGGAAATGCAAATCAAAACAACTTTATACCTGTCAGAATCGCTAAAATCAAAAACACCAATGATAGTCTATGCTGGAGAGGATGTAAAGTAAGGGGAACACTCATCTATTGCTGGTGGGATTGCAAACTTGTGTAACCAATTTGAAAATCACTGTGGTGGTTTCTCAGAAAATTGGGAGTCAACCTACCTCAGGATCCAGCAATACCACTCTTGGGAATATACCCAAGAGATGCCCAATCATATTTCAAAAGCATTTGTTCAACTATGTTCATAGCATCATTATTTGTAATAGCCAGAACCTGGAAACAACCTAGATGCTCCTCACTGGAAGAATGGATAAAGAAAATGTGTCACATATACACATTAGAGTACCTCTCAGAGGTAAAAACACAATGACATCTTGAATTTTGCATGCAAATGGGTGGAAATAGAAAACACTAACCTGAGTGAGATAACTCAGACCAAAAGTATGAATATGGTATGTACTCACTCATTACTGGATTCTAGCCATAAACAAAGGACCTTGAGCCTATAGTTCACAATCCTAGAGAAACTAAATAATAAGGTGAACCCAAAGAAAAACATATATAGATCCCCTGGAAATTGGAAGCAGACAAGATCGCCAGGCAGAAGTTGGGAGCATGGGGGTGGGATTGTGGTGGGGGAAAGGGAGAAGAGTGAGAGAGTAGGGAGAAGGGGAGGATTGGGAATAGATTGGGGGAGTGGGATGGTTGCAATGGAGGAAAGGTGAATATGGGATCAGGGAAGCATATACCTTAATTAAGCCTCGCAAGAGGCTTGGCTCTAGAATGATTCCATGGGGATGTCGCCAGTTAGGGCCTTGGGCAGTAGAGGAGAGTGTGCCTAAACTGGCCTTGTCCCATAGTCACACTGATGACTATCTTGAATATCACCATAGAAACTTCGTCCGGCACGGATGGAGATAGAGACAGAGACCCACATCGGAGCATTAGACTGAGCTCCCAAAGTCTAGTTGAAGAGCAGAGGAGTGAGAATATGAGCAAGGAACTCAGGACCACGAGGGGTTGGTCCACCCACTGAGACAGTGTGCCTGAACTAATGAGAGCTCACCAAAGCCAGCTGAACTGGGACTAAACGAGCATGGGATCAAACTGGATCCTCTGAATGTGGCTGACAATTGGGGCAGACTGAGAAGACAATGATAATGGCGCTGGGATTTGTCTCTACTGCATGTATTGGCTTTTTGGGATCCTAGTATATTTGGCTGCACACCTTCCGAAGCCTTGATGAAGGGGGGAGGGCCTTGGACTTCACACTGGGCAGGGTAGCCTGCCCTCTGTTAGGACTGGAGGGGGAGGGAGGAAGGATGAGTGGTGGAGTGGGAGGGGAGGAAGTGGAAATTTTGAATGGTATCATTTATAAAGCAATAAAACTTTAAAAAGATTTATTATGGCTATGATTTGTGATATCTTACCTTTGAGTTTAATTTCCTCTCCATAAATTACATACTTATTGGTATCGTGAGGTTGTAAGATTACCAGATGATGGTTACACAAACCAGAACTTGGCAACTACATGACAAGACTTTGTCCCTGTTGACATCTATCATAAAATTTTTAAAAAATTTCACTTTATTAATGCAATATTTTTTTGTATTTTATTGACATCTATTCAAAGATTTAGAAGCAATAACAAAAATAAAAGTTTTTTCTAAAAAATATGCTTGTTAAATTATTGATAATGTGCCTAATTTTCTTTCCAATAAACTTTCACTTTAAATAATAGTTTATTTATATAAATTAATTTAAATAACATTCTGTTCATGAAGAAATAACATTTTTATATTGGAAAATAATTTGATTGTATATTTTTATTTTTTAATAAATAAGGGATATATCATTCCTTTGCTTGTGTTAGGATAATCTATTTTATATGAATTGAAAATTTCAGAGAAATCTTGAAATAAATTTTGAAATAATTTTGATGAAAGCAGATTCAATATATTCAAGATTTACGATCATATATTCACAGTGAAACATTGCCTACTGTTCATACTTGATCTTCCATGAACACATGGTAAATGAAGTACTTTAGCTACCTTCACATGAGCTAATTCAATGCCAAGTTCATAGAGAGGAATGGAGACCATGTCATAGAGCTAGAAGAAACAGAAGTCCAAAAATCTGATAGAGTATGAGAATTCTAGCAGATTACTCTGAAGGACATATACAATATTAATTATATGAAACTAAAAATGTCTGGAAACGTTAATTAGGCAATGATAAACCATATACCCAAGTTGTTCAGTTTATCCAAACGTTGGAAGGAAAAATAGCTATCAATCTGCTCTTACTTCTCTGTCTATATAGTATGAGCAGTACCTTAGAGGTTTCTTGAAAACGTCTCACAAATATTAGAAAAATAAAACAATTTCAAATTAGAAAAAAAAATGACAGAAATTATTTCCTATAGTAAACCCTTGCGTTTATGGATGTGAGGTCAGCTATTCATTATGTGACACATGGTTAATTTTTGTTGTCATTAATATCAGTAGTGGGAAATGTGAACCTTTTACACATAAAAAGCGGAGTAAAATTTGCCTCTATAGCAACAGTGGCAGATTGGACTAGTAGAAAACGTTCTTTTAAAGATAGTCTTTTATTCTTGGAGAGTCTATCAGCAATGGACTTCAGTTATCCCTGCCTCCTGTTCACTGATTATTTCTAGAACATATAGATAAGGCTGGAGATGGACTGATTATCTGTATCCAGTATGGAGGTAGCCCAGAGCCCAAGAGTTACTGTGCTTTGTTTTACAAGGATTTGGTTCAGGAAATAAAGAATTGCAGAGAACTAAAATAGATCTCTTTAAATTTTCAGCAGACAATAGGCAGATATTACTGTTTAATAAAAGCTATCATCTCTGAGGCAAAAAGAACTATACTGAAAATTAAAGTTAGAACTGTAGTGAACTGTGACAATCGGGTAGAGAAGGGTTCTGCCTCAGTGAAGGTGATAATTAGCCCTGGTCTACATTCTCTTCTGGTAATTCCAAACAATCCTTACGTACAAGTCATACAGTTTATTTTTTCTCAAACGTCTTATACTATATTGCAAAAGGACATTCTGCACTGCATTTATAGGAAAGCAAAAAATATCTACCAATTTACCAAGTATGGTGCAAAATGCAAGGACCTGGGTGAGGCTTTATGGGAAGGGTAGTGCAACACTAACACATAGGACAATGGATTTCTGATAAGAAAATCACTCTCATAAAGGGCAAGGTACACACATTTGCTTCTATAAATTCCTTCTATTCTTTTCTCCAAGACAGTAGATGGCTTGATGGTTAACTGTTCCTGCTCAAGGATGCCCTGATTTGATCAAGATGCATTCAGATTTTCTTCATATACGTCTGACTCCCAATCTATGATGATCTGATTTTTTATACTGTTCCTTTCAATCCTCCATTAGTATTAGAGTCAATGAAGTCTTGATATTTCAGCCTTTCTTCACGGAAACTACAACGGAATGTGCAGGTCATTAGATAGCCATTTTAATTTCTGTATTTATCCTTTTCTAGTTATTTTGAAAACGTAGCATATCTGAAACTTTCCAGATTATTCTCTTTCGTAAGGTCCAATTAAAATTTTACTTTTTATATCTATGGAAATAAAATTTTGAACATTTTAAAAGGTAAGAAAATAAAACCTAGGTGAAAATATAAAACAATTTCATTTTAATTCTTTCCAATAAATTGTTTGTGTAAGTGAGAAAGCAAAGGAGAGGGAAAGAGAGAGAGAGAGAGAGAGAGAGAGAGAGAGAGAGAGAGAGAGAGAGAATTTTATTTTCTCGATAGCAGTATCTTATAATATGTTAAATTTTCCCAACTACGTTTTGCCTCTGGGATACTACTTTTCTCTTTTCCATGTGCCTCTATTTTCTTTTTTAGCCCATGACTGAGTGGGTGGCTGGGTGTTTGATCCCTGGCATCCTCCTCTCCTTCTTGTTGCACTTCCCCCTATCCTTTTTTCTTCCATTTTTTTCTCTTTGTGTGCCAGTCCCACCTCTTCTTTCTCTTGTATGGTGCTGACAAATAGCTCTTTCTTAGACCAATCATGTGTTTTATGCAGACAAAGGAATACAGCTTCACAGAACCAAAAAATGCTAAGTAGAAGAAAGCAAAACATTTTTGAATCACTAAACAAATATTTCACAGCATAAACAAATGTAACATATCTTAAACTAATATTCCACAAGTTGTTTCTATACTACAATCCACAGGCTCTTAGAGTCTGTACACTCATATTTGTTTATGTTTCCATGGTAATTGGGAGAGTATATGTGATATAGATATTCCAGTTATGATTGAATACTCAATAACCACTTATTTCATGAACTTTTACCAGCTGAGTTTCTTTAGTATCCACAATCCACTGCACAAAGAAGCTCAATTCTGGAGAAATGAGAACTATACTACAGTATGGGTAAGGACATAGAACATCAAATAACGGTTTGATACTGTGTTCAATTAGCAAAACAATAGTAGTAAGTTCTTTCCAGGAATCTAATAACAACCCAACCATGGATTCTCTGTCAGGTCTGCATACTCAGACCCATATACTGAATCTCAAATCCATTTATGAATTAGTTGCTTACCCCCACATAAACTATAATACTGCTGTACCTATCAGCATAGCTTGTCAAGCTGATCATTATTGTACTTAGCAAGATTCACAACCAGGTAATACTGTTGGTGCCTTTTCTTTCCCAGCATATAACATTAAGATACCTTATAAACATTTTCTCATATATAATATGTATGTTCAGAAGAGCACAATTTATACAATATTTTATAGCTTCTGAGATTCTTTATTCATATTTTATCACTCATATAGTTTTTATTTGTACTATTTTTAAATAAATTTAAACTTATTGTGTGTATTTGGATGTGTGAATGTTAGTGCTTGACTAATCGAGAAGAGGCAATGAAATTCACGGAGGTGCATTTCAGGCATTTGCATGTTGTCTAATGTGGGTGATTAAAAACTAAATTCAGGTAACCTGAGGAACAGTCCATATTCTTAACAATGAGCTTTGTCTTCCAGTCGCATTATGTCATCTTTTATCATATATAAAAGTTCTTTACTTGAGTGAGCTTTTAATTTTCTGTTAGAGTATAACTTAACTCAGATGTGTTCTACTGTCTACTTTAAACTGAATGGCTGACTCTGTAGGATTCACACTTGAAACAATCCTAATGTTCAACAGAACATTATTTCTTTAACTCTGTATTTTTTTTGTATCTTTCCTTGTTTTCTAGAGCCTCCTTGTTCTCTGCATATGCAGATGATATACTCTGATTTTCCTTTTGTATCATAATTTCTTTTTTGCCCATAAGCCAAAATACTAACAAACAGAAAGCAAATCATTTACAATTAATCAATAATTTACCACTGAAAAGGATGCATGTGGGCATGTCTATCTACCATTTATTTATCTGTTTTTTTTATTTGTGCTTTAATACATTTTGCTGTTGATGAAATATTTTTGTCTTACAATTCAATATCTTGAAGCTGTTAATAAAATATGATAATAGTATCACCAAACTACTGTGCAATTGGCAATCAATACAACCAACAAATCATAATACCTCAGTTCCTTAATTAAAACAGTGCTTCTTAATATGAAAATATATTTATATATATAAAAATACAAAGCATCAATACTCTTGCTGGATTACTAATTATTTTTACCATTTTGTAAGTAATGTTTTGCTTTAGTTCTTGGATTAATTTATTAGAGTAATGATTTTTATTCCCAGGGCTATGTTTTAAACATTTCTCTACATGTGGTTATACTCAAAGCAAACTCGCATATATTGAGACTTTCCTCCAGAGCCATGAATAAAAACCATTTTTAGTTTTTCTGGTAAATACTTCTGATAACATGTTTATCAACCGAGTTAACAAGATTAATATTGTCTGTTATAAGAAAATTAAAGCATTATTTTTCATCTAATACAGAAAAAGTAAATTACTATAAGAAATCCATTCATAAAGTTAACCCATTACATTTATAGATTCCATTATGTAAACTCATAGATTTTATTCAGCATAATTTGTCCAAATAATGGAATCTTAAAAGTCATGAATTCAAGTTTACTAATGGAATATTATACATTCATAGTTCTTAACAATAAAAGAGCAGAAATGCAAGTACAATCAGGCCACACATTACTCGGGTCATGATCCATGAATAAAGACAAAAAGAATCCATCAACATAATACAATTCTTTTTTTTCCCATATTCTTTTATTTTTTTTTCATTCAAAAAATTTACATTTCCTCCCCTTCTCCCAGTCCCCTCCCGCTCCCCCCCACCCTCCTCCCTTCCCTGCTTCCTTAAAAGAGGGCAGGGTACCCTGCCCTGTGGGAAGTCCAAGGCCCTCCCCCCTCCATCCCGGCCTAGGAAGGTGTGCATCCAAATAGACTAGGATCCCAAAAAGATAATACATGCAGAAGAGATAGGTCCTGGTGTCATTATTGATGGCTTCTCAGTCTGCCCCCATTGGCAGCCACATTCAGAGAGTCCGGTTTGATCATAAGCTCGTTCAGTCCAAGTCCAGCTGGATTTGGTGAGCTCCCATTAGATCAGGCACACTGTATCAGTGGGTGGACCTGCCCCTAACAGTACTAACTTCCTTGCTTATCTTCTCCCACCCTCTGCTCTTCGACTGGACCTTGGGTCTTCTAAATGATTCCTATATGTGCTTGACTTCTGAGCCATATATTCAACTCCTTCTTTCTTTTCTTTTTTGATCCTTTTCTTTGTCTTTTATTTTTCTTTCTTTATTTGAGAGATTCACTCAGAAACTCACAATCTCCATTCTACACTTCTAAAGAATGGGGAAGGTATATCCTTGTCACCACGACACTGATAAAGTTCTTAGTGTACTTTTCTGAGTATATGTTGAAATTGAAAATAATGTATTTGTATTAAATGAAATATCATATTACAGATACATCTAAGTTACTTTTTAATATAAATACATACTGATAAACATCAGATTCCACTACTATCTAATAACCAAATATTCAAAATATGAACATAGGAAAAATATGAACACAGAAAGAGTGTGCACCTGAATCATTCTCCATTAAAACCTTGTTTATAGTAAATTGTGTAACAATTATGCATAACTTTTACTAAGATAATTTAAAATTAAAGTAAAAATTTGAATACTGTGTGCCATTTACTCAACAAGCTTGTTCTGGTTATACTCCATGGTTGGCTATTGGCAAATGCATTCATTCGAGGAACTTGTAGTAAATTGAGTATAAAGGACCTCTTTGGGGTCCTATCTGAAAGGTTTCAGTGCAATAAATTCACTGTAATTGATACATGTGTTAGGGCAAATGAAATATCCAATTTTCTCTTTTCTTCTCTCTCAAAGAGTTGATGTTCCTGTTGATACTAGAGCTGGGTTATGAAGAAAGCCTGTGCTTTCTTCCACAGAGTCATTTCCACAACCTATGGATCTTTTTTGTCCCTTGGATTATTGTTGGAGAATGTGATTTAGCATTTCTGAAAAATATAATTCTTTACACTAGAACATAAGCAAGTTCAATGTAAGATAGTTAATTCCTAAAAATAAAGATGAGAGATCTTCATGTATATTCTCAATGATCTCCTCCTTGAGGTCTAAACATAAAACTTTGGACAATTTTTTGACTCAGCCTCACCCATCTCTGCTTTTGCATTGAATTTATTCCTCAGTAGTTCATAAATTCCCCTCTAGCCTTTCCGTTGTACCACCTTGATATATGATCAGGAGTTTGTATGTTCAAATATTCTCCCTTGCTGCAGAAAACTGTTTATAATTATTTCTTAAAATCACAAATATTTATATTTTATTGATATTTGGTTCTTGGATGATTTTAACAAGATAGGTGTTTACAACTCCCTCAGTTATTATCACTTGATATAATGTAAGAAAATTTATGTAAGATTATTCATTTAAGAAACTTTACATATTGGACTATAGCAAGTGTCTTTAAGTGAAAAATCTTTTGTCAATTTTTTCATTATAACAGTTAATTCTAAGGATATTACCCATGAGTCATATCTCTGAATATCGTCAATGAAATGAGTCATATCTCTGAATATCGTCAATGAAATATTTTTAATTTCTTCAATAAGATATTATTACAGGTATCCATGGAAACATGACACTTCTAAACAAGTGCAGACTAAAAATTTTATTGTACTGAATACAGTGCACAGTTATTTTCTAATTCATGATACCCAGATTCAAAACAATGGGCTGTTTGTCACTTAATGCTTTTAAGAACAAATTAATATACCATGTAAAAAGCACAAGAATATGTTATTTATTCAATAGGAACCACGGATTATGTAATGTATGTTTCTTCAGTGCATTATTCTTTCAAACATAAAGATATGCTACCATGTTATTTATAAGAAATTTACAATATACATACATTTGTTATAAATAATATAATTTTATACAATATATGTATAGAATATTTGTTATAAACAATGTATATTGAGTATTAATCTCATAATGACTTACATAAAATAATGAGAGTATTACGCAATTTCCAAACTAGGAAGCATGTTCAGTGAAAATAAATAACATTTATTTACGACAACTTAATTTATTCAGAGCATTATACAATTGTGTTAAATTATTAAATCATTATTATTTTACCTGATATAAGTAAAATGGTTTCTGACAAAGGGTTTCAGAATCTACTATGTATGCTAAGTTTTAGAGATGCTAAGAGTGTAGCTAACGTTGAGTTATTTGCTCTTGAGCTGACAAAGTTGTAAAAAGAATAGTTTTAAAAAGAATAAAAAAGAACAAGTCTTTCTTAATATTTGGATTTAATATATTTTCTACTTTTTTGTGTCTCAGGATGTTATCAAACAATATCATCTTCCTCAGCATTTATTCCATATAGTTGGTATTACTTGTATGTCTCACAATATTTAGCCCTACAACCTTGTATATATATCATATATATATATGTATGATATACATACATATAATCAGTATTTTAAGTTACAAGCTCACCCCACTAAAGCATTTGTGCAACTATGTTCATAGCAGCATTATTTGTGATAGTAGTAGAATACTACTCAGCGGTAGAATCTTGAATTTTGCATGCAAATGGATGGAAATAGAGAACGCTATCCTGAGTGAGGTAACCCAAACCCAAAAAGACGATTATGGTATGTACTCACTCATTAGTGGACTCTAGCCATAAACAAAGGACACTAAGCTTATAGCTCACAAGCCTAGAGAAGCCAAATAGCAAGGTGAACCCAAAGAAAAACATATATACATATAGAAAGCAGTATATGTTCCTCCTCATTATTGCTCATTCAGATCTACAGTGAACTGGGAAATGGAAATCCTCAGAGTGGCCAACATGAACGTTACTAAATATACAGGTTCAAATACTAAACTTGTCTAAAACACTCTCCAAGCTTTCTTTTATAAGCTATCTGTGGATCCTGTGACCCAGAGTAAAGAACACATGTTACTTAGGCATGAGAGTATATAAAGTGCTTTATATGTCACAAAGAGGTATAAAAAGTACAATTCAAGATAATTGTAATCTAATATTGCAGTTTGGGGTATAATCAATATCAGTTTTAAGGTCCATGTAAATTATAAAGATAATTGAAATTAGTGCTTATATGCATCAATCATGTGGACAACATAATACCAAAATAATTTGGAATATGAAGCACAAATATTGTACTATTGTTAACAATAATTATATTGTAGAGAATACAAAAAGCGTTAGTTGTATATATGGAAATTCTGTAGCATCAAGAATCTAATATAAGTAATGTACCTCTGTGTATGAAGCAAGTCCACTCTCCAATTTATTTGACTATAAAGAATTACTTTTTTAAATAGTGCCACTTTTTTAACTTGTATTCTTATAAAATGAGTTAAAAACAGACTGAAAAAGTCCAGATAACAGAAATTTACAGAGTAAATCATTTCAAGAGTTACTTGTTCTTTAAATACAGACTGCATGTCTGGCACTTCTAATAACAGCTTGAAGGCTGTCAGACATTAGGTTTCCATTCTGTGGAAGCCCTGTTGAAGAAATTGTTTTAGATGAAGACTCAGTTAATGGCTGCATAATTAGTCTCACTCTTGTGTTATTTGGTGTGAGAATCATCTGGTACTGACAATTGCTCTGACCTGACATATTTTTCTTCTTTCTTTTTCAGAATTTCAGGTCAAGAACCTCTGGGATATTTTTAAAATATATCCTTTGATTCAGAACAAAACAAAATATCTTTAATTTTTACAGTGTATTCATGGTTAATAAGATATTATGTATCTATATTTTATATTTTTTTGTTAATTAATATTCTCACATTTCTAAATATGGGAGTTAACATTTGTCTTTATTCTTCTCTTTTGCCCTCTGAACCATAATTTTTTCTTCAGAAATAAAGTAAATTAAAGCTCATACATTTTATTAACTGGATATTTTTAAAATAGTTTTAATAAATCCTATTCTTAATTGAGAAAAAAATTTGGGAGACAAGAAATGATGGGGAAAGTGAACTTAGTTATATTATAATTACAAATATAGTTTTCAAAAATTAGCAACTTAAAAATGATAATTCCATTAACTGTATATAGTGACTTAACAGTTGTGAAATAATCATATTCTTCTCATCCTATTTTCATTTTATCAAGTTAATTGACTTTTCTAAAGTATTAATAAGCTCATCAGAAGAAATTTAAAATGCATGGTTATTACTGTTAGAATTATTTAACTAGAAAATAAATTTTAATATTTCATTTTTAAGTCATTGTTTGATTTTCTTACATCATATTTAGCTATTTAATATGTATTTCAATTTAATGTTTCTTGAATTTTTCAGATTATTGGACAATTTAGAACTAATGGTCTAAGAATATAAACTTAGCAATAGAATATTTCCTATAATTTTTTCTTATTTATTTCAGCATTTATATCAGGAATGTTAAATTCACATTTGAAATCTGTCAATTATTAATTGCTTATTCACATACACTTAAATTCCAGGGTTTGTTTACATGCAGCTATTTTTGTTTTGAAATATTTATTTTTCCATTTCTATTTCTCTCTCCTGCGGATAGAACTATATACTATATATGCAAAAAAAAAACAACCCAATGTGCAATCTATGATTGTCATGGTTTGAATGAAAATGGCCCAAATAGTCTCATGTATTTTCACACTAAATCTTTTCACAAGGATTTGGATGTATGAACTTTTCAGAGTTAGCTTGTCCTTGTTGGGAGAAGCATGTCAGTAGGGATAGACTTTGAGGGTTTTAAAGCCCACTCAAGATTCAGTATTTCTCTGACTGGTATCTATAGAAGAGATTGTAAAGCTCCCTGTTATTAATTTAGTGCCATACATTGTTTGCTTCATGCTATGATGAACATGGATTAACTATCTAACTCTGTAAACAAATTCACAATTAAATGTTCAAGAGAGTTGCTTGGTCATGGTGTCTTTTCTCAGCAATGATAGAATAACTAAGACAATATTGAATGGAGCACATGTGTTATTTATTTTAGCTGTCTTGAAGAATGGGTATGAGCAAGATTATCATTCTGTTTATATTGATTCATTACATTAGATATCTATAAGTTTCATATAAATTATGTATTATTGATAAACCAAATTTGAAGAGAAGTAATGTCTACTATGATGGAATTCATTACTTATACAAAAATGTTTGTTATGTTATCAAGTTTCTAAAATAATCAATGAATTATTGAAAATTCTGATCTAATATAGAGAAACAAATAATTCTAGGATGCATATAATTAACTTTATTACTAATAAATACACCATGTTTATGAATATACAAATTATATTCAGAGGAATAAAATGCATTGTTATGTTTTATAAATATTGAGAATATGTCCTTAAATTTTTAAAAGAACATAAGCTTTTGCCACAGAAGGCCTCTTATGACTCTTCTGTTTTGGTTTTCTTGCAAAGATAGGAAATGTATGAGGAAGACAGGGCTTCAAGGAACCTTAAATCTAACTAGGGGTTAGATAGTGACAAAAAGAGAGAAAGGAAAAGAGAGAAAGGGGGAAGAGAGAGAGAGAGAGAGGAAGAGAGTGAGGGGGGAGAATGGAAGGAAGGAAGGAAAGAAAGAAGATATTCATAATCCATCTTGGAAAATGCATTTAGCTATTTAAAAATGAAAAATAATAAAAAACAATTAGGTAAGTGATTTTCGCAGTAAACAAATCTCTGTCAATAATCTCAAAATAGAGATCAGACTATAAGAATTAGAAAACCTATGAATTTATTATTGTAGGAATGACGAAGGCTTTACTAAAGTATACATATACATTTCAATATATGCCAAACCACAATGTTGTACAGAAATTATACATACACAAACTGTATATACGTGTTCACACACACATACAAACACACATTTAACTTTTATTTATAAGTTTAACAATCATAAGATGCAGACTCTATGAAATTCTTGATCAGTAATTGAACATTAAGGACAAGTGTTAAAGATTATATTCAGCAGACCTAGTGGGATAATATTTTCTGGAAGTAATCTATGTGACTAGAACAATTATGTAGAATAAATTAGTTACTGTACTCAAAGGTATTTTACCCTTCAAATTAGGGACAAACAGCAGACACTGAAAGTTTCCCTGAATTAGTTTATGCAATATTTTTTTTTTTTGATTTTCCGAGACAGGGTTTCTCTGTGGCTTAGGAGCCTGTCCTGAAACTAGCTTTTGTAGATCAGGTTGGCCTCGAACTCACAGAGATCCACTTACCTCTGCCTCCTGAGTGCTGGGATTAAAGGCGTGTGACACCAACGCCCGGCAATATTTAGCAGCAGGGATGAAGAAACACTGGTCCATTTCCTATTGAAAGCAGTTAGTAGTATCACTCACCTACTGCAAGTGTATCACAACGTCATATTCCTTAAACTAAGTATTTTAAACACAATAAAATTCACTTACATATTGTAGAGTCTTTAAAGACTTATGAGATTTAAAAATATTGTCTCCCACACTTAAAATTTTACTCTAAATTTCTACGTCATGTAAAAATTTGAAGACTCTCTTGACCATCTTGAAACAGAACAATGCTCGATATTTATTTTTTCCTTAGGTGCTAAAACCTACAAATATTGTCACTCTACCTCCTAAAAGATGTAAGAAATTTAATTCAGTGTGCTTCTATTTATACATAAATAAAATGAACTATAATCAGAGAAAATTGAAGTATGCTTGACAGTCTTGTTTATACCAGACTAACAAAGGAAATAAAGCCCAAAGAAAAGTCCTACTCTGATAAAAGTAACAAAACCAGAACCCAATTTTTTGTTTTTGCACAAAATCTTACTCATTCAGTTTATCAATAAAGAATTGGGAGCAAGATAATAGGGTAAATGTCTGTGTTCAGAGAGGCAGAGCAAGCGCCCAGTGGACATTCCTCCTCAGGAGATGTCCAAGAAAAGATTGTTTCTCTTAGGCCATTTCAAACAAGGTCCCTGAAACCGAATGATCCTTCCTTCTGCTTCCTGTGTGTCTCTCTTTCTGTACTCCCAACTCCCTATTACTCTCTATGGTTTTGTCTTAAACGTCTGATGCTGACTTCTTGTTAACTTGTCGTTTGCTTTGTCTACTCTTGATGTGTGGTTGACATTATTCAATCCTGTTTACAATATTTAAGTGGAAAGTTCTTAGATAAAAGTTTGTGCTAGCATTAAAACTAAAAATAGGTTTTGCCAGTAAATATCACAATCTTGGGGTTCCCAGATTGATCAAATATCATGAAATACCAAATTTAGCATAAGATACTGAGTAT
The DNA here is from genome assembly GCA_004026605.1 of Ondatra zibethicus. Lineage (NCBI taxonomy): Eukaryota > Metazoa > Chordata > Mammalia > Rodentia > Cricetidae > Ondatra > Ondatra zibethicus. Next base: position 5,243 of record PVIU01004438.1, on the reverse strand, counting down.
TGTTAAATTGAAAAATCTTTCTAATGCTTCTGCAGTTAGTACAACTGTGCTGGTGGAGAATTTACCAAAGAGGAATGCATTTCTTTATTTTACATAGACAGAAATAACTAGAAAGAAAAACATTGAAAAGGAGGGCCATGAACTAAAGATGATTAGACTTTTAAAATTGCAGGTTATTTTTATCAGATGGCAGGAGTAGAGGGATTGGAAAAATCTTTTCAGACTCAAAAGCTACATGGGGCAATGATGGAAATATGCTACATCGCTGACCCTCACGTGTTTGCTGTACATATGGCCATAATGGAGCCATGTCTACACACATCCTTATGGAGTCTTTTTATGAAAAAGAAATTTGATTATAAATTTATCATATTTTAAAAAAAATGTTTCTGCTTTTACATAATTTGATGCTTGAATCAGCATTGCATATACAATGTATTTCTTGACCTCAGAGATTCATTTTTTAGATTTTTTTCTTTTCTTTTTTAAAAAAAATATTTTATAGGTATCTGTTAAGTCCATTTGTGTCATAACAGCTGCTAGTTCTCTTATTTCTCTGTTCAGTTTTTTGTCTGACTGACTTGTCCAGTGGTGAGAGGGGAGTGTTGAGGTCTCTCACTGTTAGTGTGTGGAGTTTAATGTATGATTTACACTTTAGAAGTGTTTCTTTTACATATGAAGGTGCCCTTGTACTTGGGGCATAGATGTTCAGTATTGAGAGTTCTTCCTGATGGATTTTTCCTGTGACTAATATGAAATAACCTTCTTTGTCTCTTTTACTGATTTTAGCTTGAAGTCTATTTTGTTACATATTAGGATAGCTACACCCACTTGTTTCTTAGGTCCATTTGATTCGTACATTCTTTCCCAACTCTTTACTCTGAGATAATGTCTGTCTTTGAGGTTGAGATGTGTTTCTTATATGCAGAAGAAGGATGGATTCTATTTTCATATCCAGTCTGTTAGCCTGAGCCTTTTTATAGGTGAGTTGAGTCCATTTACATTAATGGATATTAATGACCAGTGATTTCTATCTCTTGTTCATTTACTTTTCATTGTTGGTGATGTTAATTTGTACATCTTTCCCTTCTATGGGATTTGCTATGAGACCATCAATTTTCTGTCTGTTTGTTGGTGTGGCCATCTTCCTTGGGTTGGAGTTTTCCTTCTAGTATTTTGTGTATGACTGGGTTTGTGGCTAAGCATTGGTGAAATTTAGTTTTGTCATGGAATATCTTGTTTTGTCCTTCTATGGTGATTGAAAGTTTTGCTGGGTATAGTAGTCTGGGCTGGCAAACAAACTCTTTTTCCAGTTTACGTACCAATTCCAGTTCCCACTCCCTTCCTTTCATTCCCTCCACCTACCCCACACCTCATTCCCCATCAGAGAGGGTAAGGCACATTGAATTGGGGGAAGGTCCAAGACCCCCCCCCAATATCTAGGCTGAGAAAGGTGCCTATCCAAAGAGAATAGGTTTTCAAAAAGCTAGTATAAGCAGTAGGGATAAATTCTGGTGACACTGCTAGTGGCCCGGCCATACAACTGTCGCCCACATTCAGAGGTTCTAGTTGGGACCTATGCTGATTCCTTCCCTGTCTGGCTGGAGTTGGTGAGCTCCCATTGGCTCAGATAAACTGTTTCAGTGGGTGTACCCAGCATGATCTTGACCTCTTTGCTCACATTCACTCCTCCAACTCTTCAACTGAACTTTTGGAGTTCAGCCCAGTGCTCTGCTGCTTGTCTCTGCCTCTGTTTCCATAAGTTGCTGGATGAAAGTTCTATGGTGATACTTAAGATATTGATCAATCTGACTACAGAGAAAGGCCAGTTTGTGCATCCTCTCCTCTATTGTTTAGGGTCTTAGCTGGGGTCATCTGACCCAGAAATACCACCCTTGAGCTTATAACCAAAATAGGCTCAATCATACAAGGATATTTGTTCAACTATGTGATAGCAGCATTATTTGTAACACCCAGAACCTGGAACCAACCTAGATGCCCCTCAACTGAAGAATAGAAAAAGAAAATCTGGCACATTAGAGTACTACTCAGTGGTAAAAAATAAAGACATCTTGAAATTTGCTTGCAATGGTTGGAAATAGAAAAAAATAAAAACATCTTGGGTGAGGTAACCTAGACCCAGAAAGATGAAAATGTTATGTACTCACTCAGAAGTGGATACTAGCTGTAAAGCAAAGGATATTGAGCCTATAATTCTTGACCCGAGAGAAGCCAAGGAATTCAAATTGCTAAAGGATGATATGCTTCATTTGCAGTTGTTCAAAAATGTGTGACCATCATATCTCCAACTTCATTAAAGCTATGGTGGGCATCTTGATAACTACTCAAGAAATTGAATGTGAAATTTATAATATTTCTTACTGATTATCAAAGTCTTGAAGAGAAAAATAAATATGGTAGATGTATTCATTACTTAAATTATAAATTCTCACAGAGGCCAGATAATGGTAAACATTTGAAGTATGGATTTCATGTGACACTTCCTAATGAATAATTTTAAAGGAATTTGTACATGTAATCTTTCAGCTTTAGTCTCAGTGAAAGAATGGGTTCAAATATTTCAGAAAATATATCAAAGATGATTGATTTACCAATTAGTCCCTTATAAGTCTTATATGTCCTTATATTTAAGATGTTCTAAAAAAAAGCACACTTAAAAATCTTTTTCATAATAAATTTTACTAATTATTTTGTTTGTGAATTCATGAATAGTATATGTATATTTATAGAACTGTAATGCTCTTTAATGTGTTTCTATAGTGATTCCTGTATGGCAGTTCAGATTTGCTGACTCATATACATGCTGTAGTTATTTTATCAAATTAACTCCACAAAACATGCTAAAATTTTTGTTAATTAGGTGTAACAAAGGAATGACTGATATATTTCTATACACTATTTTATTACTTAGAGTCTCAGAATTCACCTTTTAAAAATATCCTTCCTATTCATTAATTCTAAGCCTTTGTTGCTGTTACCGTAGCATCATATCAGATATTTACTGATTAATCCAAATGTCTGTATTTCCGGAGACCAGAGCACAGTTATCTTATATATTAAGCAAACTCTTTACTGTCTGCTATAAATTAAATTAACATGAACCAATTTCATATAGACTATTAATATATTATAATTTCTAGGACATTCACACATTTGATTAATAATGATACTGTTTTTCTAGTTGTTATGTTTATATCAAGTGCTATTATCTTGTATTTTTCTACATCCAAGAGAGCTTGAATTATTTTTATTGGTTACTATAAAATCAAGTGTTAATAAATTGAAACTCACTAATTTTATATTAAAAATTATATCTTTTATTCACCTATATTTTGTTTCTTTTGTGTAAACTGTAAGCACTAGTTATTATTTTAACAATCACCTAGTTTTCAGTAGCACTGACAGCATTCTTTCTCCTTCTCTTCCTATTCCAAATTAAAATCTTTTATATCACTTAAGCTTTGGAAATTTTTAATAGAAGCATTTCTTGCAATATATTCTTTATTTTTATTATCTGATTATAAAATTTATTTATAACAGAAGGCATACTAGTTTAAATATCTATAAAGTTCATATATATATCTTGTTGGCTAAATATGAACAATGCTAATTCATAAACTTCCAGCATCTGTTATTTCTTTCCAATTCAAACATTTAAAAGCCTGTTTTTCAGCCATTTGGAAAGACATTATTGTTAACTACAAACCCCTACTGTGCAATAGAATACCAAAACTTGTTCCTGGTTGCCTGCAGTGTCATTTTTTACCCTTCTTAAAACCAATTTTAAGATTAGAACAACCTAAGTGAAGAATTATAATCTTTCAGGTTTTTAAACTTGTTATTCTTTTCATGATTGCTTTAGAAAAACCCCTGTCAATCATGTTGGCTTATACCTGCAGTTAATCTTCCTTTTTACTAATTTAGTACATTAATTTTCAATGTGTTTTGTTGCATTTAGTTATAATTTGCCTGTCAAATATTTTATTTATTAATTTTGTACTTATGTACTTTTCCTTACGTTTGAATGTACTCCATCTAGACTCCTATAATATTCTTTTCTTTTTTTAAAGTTTTTTCAATTTGTATTTCTTATTACTTAACATTGTTTTAATTTCATGTACATTTGTGATACTGTTTTAAAATATTATGTCAATCAGAACATTTGTTTCCTGTCACTTAGTTAAATTTTCTTGTTTTATATTTCTTTGTTTAGAGAGAGATCTTAAACTGTTGTCCTCAAAGTCTATATGTGATTTAGAATTTTGCTAGACTCATTTCAACCTTCTGTCTTCTGATGATAAAGCTGTGACCTACTATGTTTTTGGGTTGATATTTATTTGTGGCTTGATGTTCCATCTTAAATGAATAAACAAATGCTTACTTATACACTGTACAATTAGTTGTTTGTCAGGTTAGAAAAAAAATTACAGTCACCTGGAAAGAGGGAATCTATGCTCAAAAATTGCCTTTATCAAATTGGTTGGTTGAGTGTTTCTCTTGTTTATAAAACCAGACCTAGAACACAGTGACATCACAAGGTCATCTACAATAAATGTAGCTGAGCAAGCAAAAAAAGCAATGATGTAATTAGTGCTTCTCTACTTCATTTTCTTGCCTCCAGATGCTTGCCTTGAATTCTTCTCAGGGCGTCTCTCTGTGGTGAAATAAAACACTCATGATGAAATAATCTGGTGCTCCCACAAGTTTATTATTGTCCTGGTATTAATCACAGAAGAAAAGAACTAGAATATGCATCTTTGTGATGTTCAATGTAATTGGTGCTGTTAGTTACATTCAATAACACTTCAATTTATTTTTCATGCTCATTTTAATTCTTTTTTTTAAACTAAATTACACTGAGGATTTATTTAGACACCAATATTTAGGTTATTGGTTACAATTATGTCCATATTATAATCAGAATTATTCTGAGTCAGTATGAATTATTATTATCTCTAATATTCTAAATATTAGTATGGATCCACAAATATATTTCAATCAAAGTTGGTGAAAAATAAAAATAAAAATGTTAGTGTTTCAGATAACTGTTTATTTACAGTAACTTGTGTGATCATGATTAAGAAAAATTAGTGTCTTTTGCTTTACAGAAGCTTCTCAGTTTCAGGAGGTCCCATTTATTCATTGTTGCTCTTATTGTCTGTGCCCTTGGGGTTTTACATAAGAACTGGTCACCAGTGCCCACGTGCTGCAGGCTACTTCCC